>QODF01000180.1:709672-843339 GCA_024372805.1 Oostethus manadensis
GGGCATGCCCGAAACACCTCACCAGGGAGGCGCCCGGGAGGCATCCGGACTAGATGCCCGAGCCACCTCAACTGGCTCCTCTCGATGTGAAGGAGCAGCGGCTCTACTCTGAGCTCCTCCCGGATGGCCGAGCTCCTCACCCTATCTCTTAGGGTGAGTCCAGCCACCCTACGAAGGAAACTCATTTCCGCCGCTTGTATCCGCGATCTCATTCTTTCGGTCATGACCCATAACTCATGACCATAGGTGAGGGTGGGAACGTAGATCGATCGGTAAACAGAGAGCTTTGCCTTCCGGCTCAGCTCTCTCTTCACCACGACGGTCCGGTACAGCGACCGCATTACTGCAGATGCTGCACCGATCCGTCTGTCGATCTCACGCTCCAACCTTCCCTCACTCGTGAACAAGAACCCGAGATACTTGAACTCCTCCACCTGAGGCAAGACCTCACTCCCAACCCGGAGGGTACAGTCCACCCGTTTCCGACTGAGAACCATGGCCTCGGATTTGGAGGTGCTGAGTCTCATCCCAGAAGCTTCACACTCAGCTGCAAACCGCTCCAGTAAACGCTGAAGGTCACAGCCTGATGAGGCCATAAGGACCACATCGTCTGCAAATAGCAGAGACGAGATCCTAAGGTCACCAAGCTGGACTCCCTCAACACCTTGACTGCGCCTAGAAATTCTGTCCATGAAGATTATGAACAGAATCGGTGACAAAGGGCAGCCTTGGCGGAGGCCAACGTTCACCGGAAACAAGCTCGACTTACTGCTGGCAATGCGAACCAGGCTCCTGCTTCGATTGTACAAGGACCGAATGGCACGTAGAAGCGGACCATCAATCCCGTACTCCCGGAGCACCCCCCACAGGACACCACGAGGGACACGGTCGAATGCCTTTTCCAGGTCTACAAAGCACATGTAGACTGGTTGGGCAAACTCCCACATACCCTCGAGTACCCTTGCAAGGGTGTAGAGCTGGTCCAGTGTTCCGCGACCAGGACGAAAACCACATCGCTTTTAGTTCCAGGAACTACAATCAGTCCCCCCGGGATTGTAAAGGCATTTTTATTTTAAAGGCATTTATCCCTTAAAAACTTACACAGTGATGCCTTGGTTAAAGTCAATCCGATTCAAACCGAAACTCTAACCAAAAGAAATTTTTTCATAAAAATTAATGTAAACTGAATTAAGATGAAGTGTCACTCTAGATGTGCCACCATGTTAATATACTGGAATTTTTGTTTTACCAAAAAACCTGCAAACCGGGGAGGATGTTAACCGCAGGTACCGATGTACTGTAAGAAAAGTTTTATCAGCTACAGTACATGCACATATGCCAAATGAGGACATTTTCAATATACAGTTGTACTCTCAAGGTTCAAAAATCACAATGATCATTGTTTTTCAAAATCGAATTAATAGATGATTGTTGTTTCGTGGTTAAATATGGTCTATTATTAATTTTTAAAAAATGCATACTTGTGTGTATTTATGGCCTAAATTAAGCATTTTTAGCATAACATTGCCAAAAATGTGCATCACCTGATGTACTCATAGCTTGGAACTTGCAAAGAGACTGTTACTATGTGCACTTTTTACAGATGAAATGTCAGAAAGCATTTTCTTTTATTTACAAATTGCATCTCAGTTTGTCCTTTTTGCACACCAGTGCTCCACAGAAAATAAAGAAACTAAGAAAAGTACTTTGTCAACATTATTCGTCCAAGCAAATACTTCGCATTTAATGTGGATTTTCAGACGGACAATTTTCTGTGATAAAAAATAAATTTGATTTGTTAATTCTGTGTTGTATTAGGTGTTTAAATCAAGACTATAACTTGCACAACATTGTGTGCAAAAATACTAAACAAAGAATACAAACTGACCCATACAGAAAGCCAAACTAAAACATAATTGCTACATATTTACAGAAGTGTGATAAATAAAGTTTAGGAGATAAAATCAACTCCAAGACGTGATACAGTGACAAGGACAATGTCATGAATGTTGGAAATTCCGTGTTTTCCTCAAGGGCATGTTGTCATGCTCGGGAAATAAACTTGAAATTTGTCTGGTCTGTTTCAAACTGGCAACCTTGGGGTAAATGGTATATGGACTCTCACTTGTATGACGCTTTTGTACTTTCCATCCATCCATTTTCTATGCCGCTTATCTTCACTGGGGACTTCAGGAAAGACGGGGCACTGCAGGGTACACTCTGGACTGGTCGCCAGCCAATCAAATATTCAAACAATCGCTTACACTAACATTCATATCAATGGACAATTTAGAGTCGACGGACAATTTAGAGTTGACAGTTAACCAAACTTGCTTGTTTTTGGAATGTGGGAGGAATCTGGAGTACTTGAAGAAAACCCACGCACAGGAATAACAAACAAACTCCACACAGAGTTGCCAAAGCAAAAATTAAAACCCAGGTCTTTCAGCTCTCCTGACCGTGTGGCCAACATGTCAGCCACTCGGTGACCGTGCACCCCCTTTTCTACTCTCAAGTTACTCAAAGTGCTTTGACACTGTTACCACATTTACCTACTAATGACATAGCATCAGGAGCAACAGGAGGTTCAGTATCTCTCCCAAGGTTAATTCAACACGATCCCAGCAGGACCAATGATCGAACCGGCAACAATCATTGGGAGACAACCACTTGACCATTCTACCACCCGAGCCATGCCAACCCAACATCCTTAATCCTCCACATAAAATATATTAGTAACCTTTGAGAAATGCAAAATCATTCACAAGTACTTTGGCTAGTTAGTCTGTTTGGCTCACTTTTCACTTATCGTGTTTAGAGACAAAAAACCTTGCAGGTCAGATTTATGGAACAGCTGTATCATTCTTGTCACAGCTGTTTCATGTCACATGATATCCCTGCAGAGAAGCAGCCGTTTTGTTCCATAACCAAAATTCATATTTTTGCCAGTGTTAGTTATATTAATGACTGGAAAATTAATACACTTTTTTTGTTTTGTAGTTGAATGTCATAATACATACAGTACTTTAATGGTGTGTGTGGTGCAATACAACAATACACTTTTACAAAATAAAACCAATAAATAGAGTTAATGATGGAGAAATGTAACATCCACTGAGTTTGAGTGGCCTCTTCATTACACACTTGCCCTTCCGTCTAGTTGGATCCATGTGCAGGGTGGGGAGCACAAAGTTGTAATTGTCTTATGTAATACACATCAGCGGTCACCCAAGAAGGCCGCTGGCTGCACCCCATGTTAGTGTGTGTAGCAATGCTGAACAAATGGCAAGATGTGAACCAAATGGTGAAAGAGGACAGTAATTAGACTGTTGGGAATATGTACAGCGTGCATGTGAGTGGGTATGATTTCACCAGCTGCCGCTGTTCTCATGTATTACCTAACTGATAATGTGGACCATACATCCTTTCAGCCATTATTGGGGTGTGTTAAAGGTTCACAGGCATAATGTCACTATGTTTCAGAAATGTTTTTGGGTGCACCATCACATTTCTTCTAGCATAAATGACCTTGGAATCAACTTCTTCCAGCGAAAACTGCAATAGCAATTTATTTCATTTCTGACATTTCTACATGGATACAGTTTATTTGCAAGAAAGTTTGATGGATAGTTAGATATAGAAAACAATATCCTTTCTCCTCACCAAATAAACAAGCCAGAGACAGAGATGTTCCATCCTGTGACTAACTGGCTTCAACGTGTTAAGAATGACCTCACAAATATAATAGCTTTGTTTAAGTTTGTACGGGGTAATAATAAGCCCAGTGTGTAAATGACCGGAGTGTTGAAGACATTGATTGCCCCACCCAAAAGACTGCAGCCCATTTAGAGGCCAGTGTTTTTTAGAGTTATGATTTATTCTGTTCAGCATTGCACAAAACAGCATTTATTAAGACCTTTTATTAAGATATGATAGTAAAGTATGAAGGTTAGGCCTACTTGAAAATGTAATTCCAACAACTGTAGCTATATTTTAGTGAACCAAAATCAATTCAATGACTCATTCAGCGGGCTTGTACATAATATTTTCATAACCTGACATTTTACCAGGCAAGGTCACAGATGACTTATGAGGGTATGAACAAGTTCAAAACATGAATGATATTGGAAAAGGAACCTCTACCGGCAATTACGCCAAAGTGTGAAGAAGTATACGGAAATGACACAAATGAGATTTAAGTAATAATGTGTGTAGGATGGGGCCGCACGGTGGCTGAGTGGTTAGCACATTGGCCACACAGTCAGGAGATCTGGAAGACCTGGGTTCAAATCTCCGTTGGGCATCTCTGTGCGGCGTTTGCATGTTCTCCCCGTGCGTGCGTGGGTTTTCTCCGGGTACTCCGGTTTCCTCCCACATTCCAAAAACATGCATGTTAGGTTAGTTGGCGACTCTAAATTGTCCATAGGTATGAATGTGAGTGTGAATGTTTGTTTGTCTATATGTGCCCTGCGATTGACTGGCGCCCACCAGGGTGTACCCCGCCTCTCGCCCAAAGTCTGCTGGGATAAGCTCCAGCATCCCCGTGACCCTAATGAGGATAAGCGGTATAGAAAATGAATGAATGAATGAATGTGTAGGATGGTTGACAAAAGCCTTGTCAGTTGTGTTTCAAAAGAGTCTCAGACATCTACCGCCTCATGAGAATTCAACACTATGTGCAAATTCACCTTATGTGTCTGGTAAATTTTAAAACATACGTGTACAGTATTTAAAATCATAGCATAAGGAATACAAGATACATCATACTAATTTATTGTTACATTAATTTTAAACTCCGCAGTATATTGAGCTAGTGGGGTGATTTACAACACAGTATAGCGAAGGTAATATACAACATCAGAAAGAACAAAGTACTAAATCAGATACCTGATGTATCAAAAGTATTACTATTTTGATTTCAGAATCGACTTAAGAGCATGAAGAGCTGTTATCAGAAACATCGACATTTCAGTATTGATCTGCACAAGTCTAGCATGCATTTGTGGCAGTGTGGCATGGATTTTGTCTGGCCTGTCACCTAGAACCTGTTTGCCTTGGGAGACCCTACCAGGGGCATATAACATAGCTCCTACTATCACTCGACCACTCAAACATCTCCACCATGATAAGGTGATGATTCACAGAGGGGCTAGTGTTGGATATTATTACATAAAACTAAAATATATTCAGGTTCCATTTCATGGCTGTGTGTTGCTATTTCCATAGACAGAATGTGCACACAATGTGAGCCTTTATGTTTGACTTTGTCCCATCTATTGTCTGCTCATGTTGCTCACTGTTACTCAACTGCACAACCACGCCAAATGAAGAATGAGTTATTAATATCCTGATACATGCAGCAGACAACATCAATGAGCCATTTATCTTTTCTACCACAAACATCACTATTAAGCTCAAATCCACGACATTAGGATCAAATATTGAAAACAATGCTCAAATACACTGAAGTTGTTGAATGAAGAATATGGCGTACAAAAAACTGTGTTTTTTTAACCCAGGATCAGAATCTTGCCCAGCAAAATGTTTTGTGAAAAATATGTTGCCATGTTTGCACGTTGCGCTCTACCTCTGTACCATTTCGACAAATTTCAAAGATGGACTGCCATCACACATGACGTTTTATGTGATGTCAACATATCTTGCAAGACTTCTGCTTGATTTCCCTTTTGGTCTCCGCTGTCTTATCTGTGACAAGTTATGTTCCTAGCAGAACTTAGAAAAGGAAGAATAAAAATACATTGGAAAACATGCGAAGAAAGTGGATTCTCATTCAGTCAAACTCCAGCTGTTCCCCAATACTTTGTCCGGATTCACAATCCACGCTGTTGTCAAGAATGTTGGATTTTACATTTTACAAAAACTTTGCTTCATTTTTCACTTGTGGGACAAATAACAATGTTAAGGTCACCTTTATCATTTGTCAATGAAGTTCAAATTTTTCCACATGTATAGTGTTACAGTTATGAATTGAATAGTGTCACAAATATAAGTGTTTTTGATGCTGTTTGCTTGCATAACAATCTCCATAAAAGCCAGCACTTGTAATTGTAATTTTAAAATGTATTTACTTTATTATTATTACTATTATTCTATTTATATTATTATTTTGCATAGATCACCGTCTTTTTTATTTGTGTTTTTAACATAATTAAGTCTCCTAATTGGATTGTACCAACTGTATGTCCAAGTGATAGATACACACATACACACATCTTATTTGGATATTTGCATTATACATTACGTTTTGTGATTAAGGTGGGAAAAACTCCAAAGAACTTCATTTATATGTACCAAGAACGAAAGTGCAGTTGCAACTGTCAGAATATTGATATGCAAACTCCCCCTAGTGGCCTACATCACAAATTGCAGCCTCCAGAGAAGAACAGATGCTAAGGGACATGAGCGTATGAGACTAAAAGAATGTGGTCTCACCTTCTGGGCTGGGAGCGACAGTCATCCTCACCACTCCCTGACTCCTGGAGAAGTAACCAGAAGGACATCATCAATACATCGGCATCAGGCAGACTAGAGTGGTTTGTATCACATTCTGAGGAAGACCCAATTAACTGTGCAATGAAACTTGGTATTTGTTGCAGTTTTCAATAAAATATTGGTCATCAAACAATATTGGCTAAATAGTGGCTAAATTTCCTTTCACCCAATGGCACGTAGAATTTTGTGGTATTAATAAACATGTGTGGACGGACTACTCCCAGCATTGCTTGTTGTCACTGCTTACTTAGTTTACACAACACTACTGCATTCTGTAAATCTCATTCTGGCAAACTCAAATGAAAAGGTTACACAAACTTTTGTTTGCTTGTGTATAATTCCGCAAACTTCAGTGGCCAAACAAAAACCTAATTTACACTTGCACTCATTTTGTCGCCGCAATGGTACGCAATTTAGTGTGTCATTGGCATGCCAATTAATAAATTGGGCGTAAACAGGTGTGAAGTATGTGTAAACTGAAGTATGTAAATTTCTGTTAATAACTAATCAGGATGTCCAAAGAAATGCCTTCTAGCCAGCCATTCCTTCTCCCACAAATGCCTCCCTCCTGTCCTTTGCGCATTGTCTTTCTGCAGCTACGGGACAATACAGTATATAGCCTTACCTTACTTTTCTCCAATGAGAGCTTCTTGTCTGGAGTTCAACATCGTGTAGGTTAATTTCAAATAGAGGAATTAATGAAGCTAGGCATGATGGCTGCTGTAGTGTGGAGTCACATGGGACACAACGGGATCAAATAATGCTACGACTGCTTCACCAATGCGGGATGCGGTGGTGACAATGCATACTCAAGTGGGAACAATGGCCGTCGTGTGTAGCATTGTGTGCTTGACAAGTTTCGGTTACAAACTGCATGCCAAGCATATAATTTATGTGTAAATAGAAAGCAAACAGTGTGCAAACTAGTTGTCATGCTTCCCAGGCATGCCATAAATACACTCATTGCCATAGCAAATTGCAAGACAATGCCAAATGCAAGCATGTGTGAACACAGCTAAAGAATCCAATATGTTGGTATCTGTTTTATTATTTAATACACTGTTTCAGTCCAACTGTGTCTGGAACACGCCTTTCTTACTAAACGCCCCTGTTAGCATGTTCTCAACTGGAATGGGGATCTGGAATACTTTGTCAGCATTTGATTCTGTAGTTCATATACTGTAGTTCAGATATATCACAGCTGCAAAATAACCCAGCATGGAGCCATACAATGTTGCTAGTGCCAGCAATTTGATAAATAAGGTGAGAAACCTTTTTAAATTCAATGAATAACTTAGAGCAAAACGCAAAGGTGTTGCCTGTGTGGCTTTCTCCTCCTTTACCACTGCCTCATCACCATCTTTGAGCCTTCAATCGAGATAAAAGTGACATCAAATGTTATCTGTTTCATTCATCATTTATATGCTTTTCCACTTTTTTTACATTAAGAACTATAAATGTCCAATATTAAAAGTGTTTTAACATTTTGGAGTGTCTGGAACTGATTAATTGGATTTACATTTTTCCTATGGGAATGTTTTTTAATTTTCGTACGATTTGGATTTATGTGGATATTTTGGATAATTACAAAAACAGAGGTTCCAATGTACATAAAAAGCAAAAATTTGACTTTATCTTTGAATAGGCAGAAGGGATAAAGCTCAAATAGACTGACTGTGCTCGCCATTCCCCCCAAAATGCAATCATCCTCCCCCACTGCAACCAGTCCACAACATACAAACATTTTAATCTCTTTACTAATCCCTTCAAAAACTCAGGAACTTTCTCTTTGGCATCAATCTGTCCTGGTGGACACAGAGGCCAAACTACAGTAGGATGGCAAAGGGTAGTATTTAGGCTGTGGCGGCATACTGTTAAATGATGACAAACAATACAGGTGAAAGATACAGGGAAAACTAAAACGAGGGGTAGCTTTGAGGATAGAATGTTCATCCAGTGGTCTCTGGTTCAATACCACAGATGTGATCACAGAGCTGTACAGAGTGTACAGCTGCCAGCTTGAGTGATGCTCTCTCCATCAGGATGCAGTATGAAAATTGTGTGTGTGTGTGAGTGGGTGGTGGTCGGAGGGTTTGATGGCACACGCTGGCAGCCTCACTTTCTGTCAGTATGCCCCAGGGCAGCTGTGGCTACATAGTGGCTTACCATCACCAAGTGTGGCGTGAATCAATAATGATGACCTCAGTGTAAGTGCTTTGAGAGGCTTTGATAAAGTGGATAACAAATGTAATTCATTATTATTTTTATAGGATCATCACTGCCTCACTTTAAAACAAATAAGGCCACACACACACACACAGCTTCACTCAGCAGGTCTCAAAGACAACTGTAATACAATGCACCTTTGCAATATCCCACCAGACACGAGTGATATGCAGGCCCTCCGATAGTCATTCTGTTTTCCATGATACAGACTGCATAGACATATTTATAACATGGTAAGCAATTGGGCGTGATGCACAACCTCATCTCTATGGTTACCCCCACTGCGTGCATGTCTAGGGAGTGGCCTCATAGCCAATGAGAAGAGGGAATTCAGTGAGCTGCTAGGCAGATTACTGCACACAGGGGTGGCCGCTCCCTGCTGTGCTGAATGCAAGTAATGTGAGCCAGTTGGGTCAATATTTTGGAAGACATATTCAGTGCCCAAGCACTACAGAAGCAGGACACGCTGTTTTATCCTTTCACCACGTATTCTTTGGTCAAACGTATTCCTATTTATCGGCTGATTTTTTCAGATATCATTGCAAAGTTTGCATTAACCGGCTAATGTAAATGCTGCAACAACAAAGATTGATAGGAAATAACTGGAGTTAAGTTCGCCAGATGGGTCAAGGGGACGTGTAATACAAGTTGCTTCAACAGCACTCTCAGTGATTGTTTTCAGCTTTAGGACTATCAAATGCTCACAAATATTAGGCTGGAGTTACTTTATAATATTACAGACCGTTTGTGAATTTAAATGTGAAGAGGTGTGAAGATCAGCTGCTTCCGCCACAAAACTGGACTGTTCCGGTGGCAGTGACTCGGTACCACACTATGACATAATATGTGTGGGTAAATGCGCCTCAAAGTTGGTTGCCACCCGACTCTGACCCCCTGGATGAAGAAGAAAATGCAATACCACCATGCAAACATGACCGTAATGTACCGTGGTTAGTTTCACACTGAATGCTTGATATTCAGCTCTGTAGTTACACGACAGATTCCCCTCACTGTGCCCGGACTCCTCTGTCATGGTGCCGAGAGCTTGCATGAGAAGTGCTGCATTAACCGCTGTTTGTTGCAGTCTACAAATTACTACTGCTTTGATGAGAGTTTGCCCAAAAAATGTCACATTATCTAAATCACACCACAAATTGATCTATAACCATGTCAAATGATTAGTCGGACCCTAAAAGTATTTTAATGGCAGCTGAATAATTAGACGTCATGATGACTGTAATTCACTTGGCCATTCATAATATACTCATAGCTACAGTATTTTGCATGCCCTTTTTTTTTTTTCATCAAGTTCATCTTTTATTGGATGGACTTTTAATTTCATTAGGGACCTGACTCACAGAGGTTTGTCACAAAGTCCGAACAATATTGTTGGTCATTCTGTGTAATAAAAAAGCAAATTCGCAATACTTTGTCTGCATTATTTTTATTGATTTGACAAGCTACTTTATAACCAAGTCCAAGTCCTCAAAGTCATGTTTGTAACAAAAGTTCATTATTACAAAAAGAAAAAAAAGGTTCAGTACCGGATCGAATTGGATTGGGTAGACTATAAAAAAAAAACGGGATAGGATTGGAAGCCAAAAAATGTTGTTCGGGACATCCCTACTATATCCCGAGTATATGCAAGCTCCATTTGTAGTGTTATCGCTTGAAAGGATGTACTGTAATAAAAATGGTTGAGAGGTATACACACACTGAGATACTATATATGCAAATACAGTATGCCGATTAAGGATGAATATAATTTAATATAAAGTCGTCCCTCACCACTTGAGGTTTGAACATCACTGTCTTATTCTATTGTGTGATTTTAAAAAAAAATTATTAATAAATGAACGCTTTTCGTGGTCAACTATGGCTCATCATATATTCTGGTCACTAGGCGTCAGTAATGTTACATTGATGAGACATTACATTACATTATGTTATGTTAACACTGCATGGAGTCAGGCATGGCATGTCTGACATGACAGAGTTCTCCTCCCTTTCTGTGTGAAAGTGGTAAGTATTTGGCTTTTACTTTGTCCTTCTCCATACTCCGTTTGTAACACTTTAATTTTAGAATAAATTGCAGGCTACCTAGTTAATTCGGTATCACGCTATGCTTAATGCAACGACCGCCTCAGTGATCTCGTAATCTGCGCATAAAAGTTGCGCAATGACACAATGACTGTAGGAGTGTTACTTCATGTCTGCTAGACTAATAATGGTAAAAAAATGTATTTAGAAAGTCAAATACAGTTTTCTTAGCTCAAAAAACAAAAATATTTCAATTTTTTATGAATTTAAATGAATTTAGTTGCATAAATTCCCTTATCGTGGTCAGATCTGGAACCACTAACTGCAATAAGCAAGGGATGGCTGTATTCTTCACTCATAAAATGTATCATTAGGCTTAGTGTATTTATGTACATCTCTTAATCAGCAGTTACCTACAGTGTGTTTCGTCTGCTGCCATTTTCACACATGATCAATTTACACAAGTACGTGCATAGTTTGCAATACAAACACCACCAAAGGTTTGCTTATTGTCGGCTATACTGTCATCCACAAGTTGCAGACATGCTCTCTGTATGTTTTACAGTTGAAACGTGCTTGTGGATGGTGAACTTTCATTTACACATCAGCACATTGCACGTAGTTTATCCTTGCTTTCATTGAGAACATTGGGTAAATATTGAGCGCAAACGATTAGAGATTATCATCACACATTGCCATCCCTGACAGTATAAACAAGAAAGTGAGGACGATGCAGAGACACGTTTGATTGGTTAGGCAGTTGATGCAGATGTTAGAGTGCTGCTCAAATTTGATAGGGCAAAATGACAATGATTGTGCAAAATGTGGACAAAGTTCGAAGACACCCATACACATGGCTTTGCTAAAGAGAGGGAGGATGAGTCCCTTGTCTGTGCTTCTCCACAGTCCATCCAGACTCTGCAGCTCCAACACACATCCAGTGTCTTTCCAGCCTTGGCCAACATTGACCCGAGAGGCTTACATGGCATTTTTATCTATGGCAGCCATTCTCAGCATGTTGGAGGCGTTGAGCACAAGATAATAGAAGAGTCTGACAGGCCCGCCACGCTAACCTGCTCTCATGGCAGCTCCTTGCTCCTCATTGTCACTCTTGCTAAGCTGCCTTAACAAAGTCAACGTAGCCGAAGAGTTGCTACACGACAGGAAATGCCTTCTGTACCATTAAAACTTTACATTGCACAACAAGGCACACAGACTGAGCAGGAAGTAACTTCGCAAACTGCTAATAGGAGTGTAGCTAAATTATGTCACAGTGATGCTCGTGGGAAGAGTGAGTGCGGACATTAGTAACCTAGCAAAGCGCAAAGTTGGCCTCGCACGTGCGCAGTCAGCATACAAAAGCGGGCGATAGTGACAGAGCTTTCAGCCAGATGTCAAAACAGTTGACCGATACTCACCGACACACAAGGGCTGGAAGTGGTGCTCGGTGTCGGTGACCGCTGGACGGTGACCAGCGCCATCCTGCCTCCACCTGCTCACACTTCGGTCACCTAAAAGTGTGAAAAGCCGGAATAGCGGACATTGTATTAAGGGCAGAAACTACAACGAGCTTTCGAGGGCGAGCCTGGTCGCTGCTATTTCCCCGGTATAGTCAAGCTACGCAGTTTTATTAGCGACATCCGGGTTTCCTTTTCAAAATAAAATGGTGAATTTTTCTTAACTGTTGCAATCCAACAAAAGTAATTAGACAGCAATCCTGTTGTTACTTATTGATACCAAAGTGGTGCCCCCCATGACAACATTAGACATCTGTAAGCAAGCTTTTCATTCAGATTTTCAGTTAATAATGTGAGAAAACTAGAAAAAAAATGCATTCTGAAATACAAAATGTGACTTGAGGATACCAGCATTTTTTAATGTTCTGGTGAAAGAAGAATATTCAGTTTGTTTGGGTTGAAATAAGCTACAAATAAATAAATAAAATGAGTAGTTCTCCATTTTCATTTTGTAAAAGTAGCTCTCACAAAAAAAAAACATTGGCGACCCCTGCATAACGACATGCAACATACGACAGCCCGGTGTGAATTTAATAGAAAATTCTCATATATGAATGAATACATCCACAATACATAAACACAGTAATTAATTTAAGCGCAGTAACTCCACTGGGGATGCAAAAATTTAAACTTTACTTTGGAAATACTCCCTATCCGCTATTTCTCTCAGCTCCCAGCTAACTTGACGCTTCTGAGCTCAGCAGCTGGTGTTGTGCGCATGCTCTGACGTGACCGGCTGTCAAAAGGGCGTGAAAGCGAGATGATGAAAACTTATGTTTATGCAGAACTGGCTCCGCCCTAATCAATGACGTTAGAATGAATGCGATGATGAGCGGAAACGATTTTTTTTTTACTTAACACCCATTGGATGTGGGTGTGTGTGAGTGGGGGCTGATGTTATTAAACGACTTACAGACTCATGAATTATGCCTCAGTGAGGTCATATCGGCTGTAACTGCTGCAGCAGATGACCCACCTGACCCCATGCGCTCTCCTGGGACAAAAGGGCGTGGTGGTGTGAAAGCCGGTGTTATAACATGTGTTTGTGTGTGTTTTCAATATTGATATAGAACATAAAAATTGTGGCATAAAATAATTGAAAAAAACCACACAGTTCTTTAGACTGCAAATACGCAGACGCTCAAAGAAGAAAAAGAAGAAGCAGCGAGTGATTGATTTCATTGCATTATCTGGGTCATTGCCTCTTCCTCCTCCTCTCGCTGTCCCCATCCTCCATCCTTGCTCAATTCCTTTTTATGCATCATGTAATGAATTTAAAAAAAACAAAAAAACAAGCTGAACAGAATTGTTGTGCGGTAGCCACTATAAATAAGAAAACAGTAGAAATGGCCTCAAATGAAACTAGAAAGAAGAGATAAGCACGCTTGGATGGTAGCGGCAGAATGAGTGATGATATGTCTCCCCTTCCCACATATGTGCATCATCACGTGCACTTTTATAACGGCTGCGAGAGTTTGGCCTTCATGCCTCATGGCTCCACTATGAGAGCAGGAGAGCCACACTATAATGATGCTTTGGAAGACCAATGACTGGCTAAATGAAGATAAAAACCGGTAGATTTTTGCTCACACTAGATGCCTCAAAGAAGGCGCTGGTATAGCATGAAAGTGTGCCGTGCAAAACAAGATTAGGATTAAGGCCGAGAGGGGGGTTCTACTTTGTGACTTTCTAGTGTCACCACAGAATGAGACTAGAGACAATCCTCCTTGTAATTAAAGCTCGGCTCTCTGTCGGAGATTGCATCAGATGAATGTGTGCGTCGGAGAGAGGGATCTTAATTAGCGCTTTAAAAACGCACACACACAATTTGTCAGAGAAGCCAATTTCTGCAGGAATAACTCCATTTATTCTATATCGTAAATGTGAGATACGTTAAGGTTTGTCTAATGAAATGGCTGCCATACTGACTAGCACATTATACAGTATGTATCCACTTTTGTATGTGAACATGTTTAAACACAAGCATTTTATAAATAGCTTTAAGTTCTGGTAACATATAGTTATTTTGAAGATAGTGGGTAAAAAAAACAGGCTAATATTGGCATAGAGATCGGTATAGATTTTCTACCGATAATGATATTGGTGCATAAGTGATGCCGTCATGCTTCACACAGCAAACAAGCTTACTAACTCTGAATTTCCACGGTCTGGAGTTCTTTTCACCTTCGGAATGTAATAATGCAATTTGCAATGAAGCTAGTTTTGTAATCTAATATCACACATGAAGAAGATGCAGCTAAAATAATAAACAATGACAGATGTGTTGAATGAACGGGTTTATAATTTATGATTGTATTAGTCCTAAATTTCTTAAATACTTTGCACTGAACTTTCACTTGCGCTTTCCAAGTTGTATAGTTTCATTGGAGTCTTTATTGTACATTTATTCAGACTAACCCGTACAATTTTAGTTGACTTTTGGTCATGATTTTTTCTATGAATATTTTGCTAAGACAATATCTTTACAATAAATATGATACTTTTTAATAACTTACTTTGCATATTTCAGTATTTGTCTTCTTTTGCACACACTGTGTTGATGTTGGGGCAGCACGGTGGTCGAGTGGGTAGCATGTTGGGCTCACAGTCAGGAGATCAGTGTTCGAATCTCCGTTTGGCATCTCTGTGTGGAGTTTGCATGTTCTCCCCGTGCGTGCGTGGGCTTTGTCTGGGTACTCCGGTTTCCTCCCACATTTCAAAAACATGCATGTTAGGTTAATTGGCGACTCTAAATTGTGAATGATTGTATGTCTGCCCTGCGATTGGCCAGTCCAGGGTGTACCCCGCCTCTCGGCCAAAGTCAGCTGGGATAGGCTCCAGCATATCCGCAACCCTAATGAGGATAAGCGGCATAGAAAACTTCCTGTTTTAGTTGCATCACAGTAAAAGAAGCACAACGTATTCATTGGCATTATCATCACTGACACGTTTGATGTTAATTTAAGGGAAGAACTGCTGCCAGTATTGGTATCGGTTAAAATCGGTATCAATGAAGTTAGGACAAGAAGATACTTGATACAAGAAAGGCATGCAATGGAACCAAGAAGAAAAAACAGTTTTTTGAAGTATCATTCAAGTGTGGCATGACATTTACAAAATTGCCCAAACCAGGAAAGGTTCAATCTTTAACTTTTAATTATTTAACTAATTATAGAACATAGGCAAGTAGAGCTACAAAAATGTTTGATATTATTTGTTTTATTACATCATAACATCAAAAGAGTACAAACGGTGACAAAGCATTATGACACCCTTGTTCAGAAAATTGCATAACAAATAAAAACATTTTCGGACCAAAAAACAACATTGTGACATATTGTTTTCACCTCACACAATTATTTGTTGCAAAACTAAATGTAACTTTCATTGTTCTGTATTCTTGGAGGTGCCCATGTCACACCCTCCCTTCGTCTCTCCATGGAGCTTCAGTCCTCCCCAGTGGTGAGTGGTGGTCAGAACAGGCGGTCAAACCAGTGCAGCTTCAGGATCTTTTTGTGCCAACAGGGGGAGACGCGAGCCCATTTGAATCCTTTCTAGACAGCAAAGCCCATTCAACATAAGCCTGTCTTTCTCCTGGACGTGTGTGGTATCTTATAGTCAGTTCTAATGCTTCCTCTAGCTCTTTGCCTCCATTAGTTGAAGGACCCGAGAGTAAAACTACAGTAAAGGTACAGCATAGGTAGTAGGAAATGAAGTTGGAGTTTCATGCATTGCAATTTAAGCTGCTTTACTGCATTTTACATTTTATATTTGTATTTGTGCTGTTTATTTGTGAGCTCAGGCTGGGTGGATGGGCCAAATATTGCTACTACTGATGCGGAGGGTGTTGTTCATATTTCTACATTGATATATTTATGCATTGTTCGCAAAAATAATTGTAATCTTGTGCCTTTGTTTAGTTATTTTGCACAATTGACTTAATTAACTGGAGAACTTGTATTATTTTGTTGATGCTGTTGCATTGCCTTATATTCTAGTATTAAATATTATTAAGTTGTTCACAAAAACAGTAATACCTTGTTTATCACGGGTAACCGGTTCCAGACCTGAGTGTGTCAAGTGAATTTCTTTAATTACAAAAAGAATATTTTCATAGTTAGAGCATTAAAAACCCGTTTACTACCTTCTGAACACAGACTAGAAGATTATTAGAGCCCTCATGAAATAACACGCCTATAGTCACATTTACACTCAAATTACCCGATATTGTGGACATAAATAGCAAAAAAAGACACTTACAGTATAAATAAGACTCATACTTACAGGACAGGACAGGAAGTGAAGTTCAAATTAAGTATTCACTGAAAACATCAATGTCATTTGACTACATTTCGAGTCACGTCCCGAGTCACTGATGTCAAAGTCCAAGTCGCATTGCAAGTCTTTAATGATATTGTCAAGTCGAGTCCATATTTGTTTAACGTGAGCTGTCTTCTTTGACTGCTGCTTCATTTTGACGTGTTTGCCTCGCAGTCGCCCCCTGCAGAGCAGAGGACGTACTGCATGAACGAGCCCTTCTCTAGTCAGACTGTATTATTATTGAAATGAATAACTACCCCTGATTAGTACACTACTTGTCAATCTTACTATTTGCTTTCAGAAACGCGCATAAGAAACCTCTTCAATCGCGCCAGGGAATCACTATTACAGATACTATGTGTTCTTCCTTAACCTGTAATGAAAAGACTAAACATTAAGAGACTGTGTTTATATGTTGGAAGCAATGACATGAACCAAGAAGTGTATGTGTCACAGAAGGCCTTCTCTGCAAAGATAAGATGGTATTCTCCCTTCTTGCAAAATGAGTTCATTAGAGGAGTGAAAGGCAGCCATTGCAGTGTTTCTGTATGATAAAGGACTGAACCAACTGATTGGAGGCGGGAGAAAAAAAGATTTTCATTTCCTGTTCTTCAGAGGCAGCGCAGGTATCAGAGCATCAGCAGAGTGCCTCGCTTGTGGAAAGAAACGGAGCGAGCCTGAGAGGACAGACGGAGCAAATTGGAGAGGTAAATGCCAGGGGTTTCTGTCAAAAGGAGAACTGAGAGGAGTCTGGCAAAAAAGGGGAGGTGATGGATAGGTCAAACTGGGCTGTTCTGTGGGAAAGACAAGTCCAAGTCAGCTGCTCGAGGTTTCGACAGAGCAGAGAAGTGAGAACGGCTCTCCAACATGAAGACAGAAAAAGAGAGTGATATACGGAGATGAAATGAACTGGAGGTCTTGATAGACACCTGATAGTGGGGCGGGCTGGCAGGGAGATGCTGAGATGACAGGTACGGGGTGGGGGGGTACGCCTGCTGCTCTCCTCTGTTTAATATAGATCTGCTGCGATTAGCCAGGCCTGGGAACACAGGATGTGTCTGTCAGTCAGGAGCAGGGAGCTTAGAGGAAATTGCCACAATAAAGTGCACACATAATGCTAGCAGCACACACAAAAAAAATGGTAACTGTGTGTGTGTGGATCCACATGAAAGATGTTTGAGTTGAAATTAAAACCAAGAAAAAGTACACAAAACAGACAAAAACACCAAACTAACCACTTCTTCTATGTTTGTTTTTTTGTGTGGATGTTTGCTGATGGTGCTGAGTGCAAATGTCACCTTGGTCACTTTACTGATGACAAGAAAACCCACGGAGATGGGCGTTTAGGCTGGCATGTGTTGCACTACAGACACACACACATGCAACACGATGAGCGGTGTGGGCTCGAATGTTTAATGTCAGCACTTTGTCATATCTGAGGCTCATGATAGACTGCAAAAATAATCACCTAATGATTGAGAGAGAAAATATCATTAGAGCGCTGCAGAACTGGGAGAGCTGCCCCCCCGTTAACTGAAATACAGTATTTGAAAGTCAATATGATCCAGTGCAATTCTACATCACTAGTAAATACAATACCGTATGGCTAAATTAATCTCTGCTTGTGCATATCAAAACTATTTACAGTATATACAGTATATAGTGTTATTGTTGTAAAGGTTTTAGTTGTAGCAGTAGTTCTCAGAGCTCATCAGATGCATTTTATTAAAGTGTTTTTTTTATGACTATTTTTCCATATTCAGAGATGTAGATAAAGAAAAAAATATATAAACCAATGTGCTTGTTATGACAATCAAATGTAACCAAATATGTTAAATACAGCACCGTGCAAAGTACATTACTGGTCAAAACTCATAGAACACTCCAATTTCTCTACATTTTTAAGTGTTAAGCTGGTCTGCCTCTCTTTTGTTGTTAATTCCCCTTTTTCTTGCCATTTTGGTGCAAGAAAATTACTTTCTCGATACAATGCTGTACAACTGACCTTCCAGTTCCAAACACTACTATTATTCAAAGAGAAATTTGTAAGTTGGAACACGTGTAGGAATTAGTAGCACCGACTGCCTTGATCCACCTCCATTTCTGCAGATCAGCTTCAAACTGATGACCCATTTTGTTGACAATACTATTTTTCAGTTTCAGGTAACCTTACCGTAATTTTTTAACTCTAACACTTCACCACTTACCTTTGTACCATTTCAAGCTATTCACTGGACTTGAATAAATAACTGGAAAATTGTGTTAGTGTATATTCATAATATATGGCATCAACGGTAACAGTGCACCATGTTTGTGATCCTACATGAATCAGGAAGTAGCCTACAAGCAAAGAAAAAAATAATAACACTTAAAGTTTTTTGTTTCGGTTTTTTAGCCACAGTCGATGAGCTAATCGGTGTTGAAAGCCATTTATCGGCATATGCTGATCACACAATTTTTTTATGGAAATTCTCTCATACCGATCTGTGGCCGATCGACCAGAGCATCTCTAATATTTATTTTATTTTTGTTTTGTTTGTACAAACCACTGTATGAGTTGCTGGCACCGGCATTGTTCAAGCATTAATAAAGACACTGACAAGACTTGCCAACCATGAAGAAATGTTATGATTATAGCTTCTCAGGGAACCCGCCCCAATATTTTGCATTACATTATATTTGCATTATATTTTGCATTTTGCAAAACAAAAACCATCCTTAATGACTAGTGGTCTCACAAGATGTTGCAACATTAAAACATGACAAAGATTTTTTGTTCAAAAGAAAGTCTCAAGGCCCTTGGTCTGGGATGATAATCACACAGGCAGAAAGAGGCATCACTCTGTGCATTGGATTCAGCAACTTGGCGTGTTTGTTGTATAGAACAACGGCATGAATGGAGTGAGTCATTCAGTCTCTATCTCAGTGGGTGGAGGCGGGGCCAGTAGCATACACAGAGAGCGCAGAGGAGTGTAACATAGCGTGTATTATGTCGTGTATCATCTCATGAACTGAGTGTCTCATGACACCCCAACTAATGGTTCAGACTTTTTCATTGTACTGCATTGGCATTGGTAGAAACACCACGAGCCACAACCTTTTTTTTGTTGTGCTGTTATTTTGTCATATTATTAAAAACGACAAACCATAATGACGCATTGTGAGTTTTGCAAATGATTTGCCATTTGATTGTTTAATATACGCACAATGGTTGATGATGCATAATTAAAATGTTTCATTTCAAATTCCAATTGATTTGTATAGTGCCAAATCACAACAGCAGTCATCTCATGGCACTTTACACATGAAGGTCACAGAGAGCCAACTGAAACCCCACATGAGCAAGCATTTAGCAACGGAGGCAAGGTTTCCCTCTGGGGAAGAGACCTTGGACTGAACTCAGGCTCTGTCGGGCAGCCGTCTGTCCCGACCGGTTGGGCTGAGATAAAAAAGAATAGAGGCTTACATGGAAGATCAAGCCAGAAGTCTTAGAGCAAGGAACATAGAGAATTGTCTCTGATACATATTAGCATATCAAGGGTCAGTTCTAACGGTATAGCAAAGAGGTGCGTTTTAAGTTGACCTTTAAATAACGAGAGGGTGTCCGCCCCCCATATTGAGTCGCGGAGATGGTTCCTTAACAGAGAAGCCTGGTAACTAAAGGCTCTACCTCCCAGTCTACTTATAAAGATTCTAGGCTTAACAGGTACATGTAAATTCTGTGAGTGCAGTGTTCTACTGGGTGGATAGGGTTCTAGGAGCTCTTTAAAATATATATAATATATTTACTTTCAATATTATGTCCATAGTGTAGGTTTTTGTTTGCAGCGATATACTATAGAACTGCACTACTATATTGTGGTTGCTTTAGTCTGTTACAGTGTCAAACTAATACAAAAAGATGCTATTACAACGTGGTGCTGTTTTACAACTAGGCAAATTGCACCTGCTAAACAAACATATTGTTAAGTAAGTACCAGCACCAAGTAAAAGAAGCAGGAGTTGAGCAATTGTAATAAAGAATCACCCTAGACAAATGTTATTTTTGCCATATATCTTTATTATCTATTATTTCCCATATATTTCTGTATCTTTACCCTATACAGGGATAGTCTTGTGGACATACATAGACTTTCTATAAGCTGTAGAGGTACTAGAGGGAGTTTATTTCCTTCATTAAATAGTTTGGCAGTTGACAACAACAAGAGACCACATTTTCTATACATACACACACTCATTCCCACACACACACCTTGAGTACAGTAGACACATACATATCACGGCATTCATACGGAGGCCGACCACCCCTGCCTACCTATGGATTCACACGTGTTTCAACACACACTGAAACTCAAACCAGCACCAACAGAACACACACATCCACACATCCATTAGAGGAGGAAACGGGTATTCACAGGAAAGATTACACCAGAACCACACAACGAGGAAACACACATGTGGAGGTACAGTACTTGCCATATTTGAAGTCTTAAGACTCCCTTTCTCTCTTACACACAAACACGCACGCACGTACATTTTGGTGGTAAGGAGAGAGTATTTTTTTTAGATGTTGACCTAAGTGCCAGCTTCATATTTGGTTTCTATTACTGACGACTCTGCAGCGTGAACACAAGCAAGCAATCCTGTCATAAACTAACGCAAGTATGAAGAGGTCAAAGTGACAGAATGCAGATGCGTGACAAAATAAATACACATTTCAATTTCTACAGGCCATTATAACTGTCCTCTCTCTCTCTCTCTCTCTCTCTCTCACAAAAAAACACACACACACACACACACACACACACATTTGTGCAGTACAAACACGTCATAAGCAGACACCGTTTCACAGTGTAGCGGACCCATTGCAAATCTGTCCTTACAGTCCAACTTGAATGGAACATTAGTGCTTGAAGTGGAACAAATATTATATATTTGGCTTCTGTAACAAATATAAAAGATAATACCTGGATTTTGCTACATGTACAATGCATAACTTAATGTTATGTTGTTAAAATCACCATGAAAGGAAAGGACTATGGGCCTGTCCAAATGAAAAGATCATAGCATACAGTAGCTGACGTGAGACTAGGTCCTATATGATTGCATCAAAACACAGGTAATGGTGTGTTACCTGAAGAAAAAAATGGTGTTCACAAACCTGAACAACAAAGCTAAATACGATTGATGCAGCCTGTCTTCACCGACATTACGAACAACTACATTTCTAAATGTTACAAAGACATCGTGTGCAAGAAATGTATGAAAAAGAGGCAAAAGCGGTGAAAGGTAGCCTCCTTGTTTTGCAGGGGAACCGGAAGAGGGCACTCAAGTGACTGGAATGGCATCGGGTGTCAGGTCAGACTGCGTTGGTGACTATGAAGCCTCTGTGTTGGTCATCGCTGGGCTCTGGAGTGATGCTCTTTGATAGACGCTGCAGATTAAAAAAAAAAGGCAGGAGGAGAGAAGATATGAGCGTGCATTGTTCACTGGATAACTACATGTCAGGTCAGTATATGCAGCTTGCTACACAGTTGTTAGATATTATTTTTCTAAGACTTGAATAATATTGGACTTTTTTAGACTGAAACTATACAAAAGAGTATTAAGGCTACACTGAAATATCAATAAATACACTGGAACCTTGATTAGCGCTATTAATTCAGGAGGTCTGACTCTAACCAATTTTTTCCCATAAAGAATCATGTAAATCCGATTAAAGCCAAAACAACCCCATAGCATTTGAATAAATATAAATGATGAGTGAAAGGGATACATTGTTAGCAAGATCAACCCCATCCTTTTGAACACCACCTTCTTGTTTTACCATAAGTTATTTCTCAATAACCCTAAATGGAACCAAAGACTGTTATGTGTGCAAGCATTTTGATAAAGACGGTAAAAAAACAGTATTGAATTCAAGAAATTAGTCATGACGAAACTGGAAGGGTCTGCCCTGCGATTGGCTGGCGACAAGTCAGCCAATCAGCCAATATACCCCTTCCGCCCAATGTCAGCTGGGATAGGCTCCGGCATACCCGCGACCCTAATGAGGATAAGTATAGAAAATGAATGAATTAAAACCGAAAGGTGGTGTTAAAGAGGAAGGTTTTGCTCACGCTGCCGCATCATGTCCCTAACCAGTAACGACTTCAGTGAAGGTAAAAGTAACCGCCATCCATCCATCCATTTTCTATGCCGCTTATGCTCATTAGGGTTTTGGGTGTGCTGGAGCCTATCCCAGCTGACTTCAGGCGGGAGGCGGGGTACACCCAGGACTGGTCGCCAGTCAATCGCAGGGCAGACAAACAACCATTCACACTCACGTTCACACTCTGATGGACAATTTAGAGTGGCCAATTAACCTAACATGCATGTTTTTGGAATGTGGGAGGAAACCGGAGTACCCGGAGAAAACGGGGAGAACACGCAAACTCAACACAAAAATGTGAATGTGAGTGTGAATGTTTGTTTGTCTGCCTGGCGACCAGTCCAGGGTGTACCCCACCTCTCGCCTAAAGTCAGCTGGGATAGGCCCCAGCATACCCGCAACCCTAATGAGGATAAGCGGCATAGAAAATGGATGGATCCATAGTAACTTTCTCCACATTAAATACTGAGGGTACACGCACCTGAAATAATGAAAAGCTCAACCACTTCATAGTCTTTGCCAAAATGTTTTTTATTGGGTCATGAATTGTCAACAAAATGTTGTGGACACACAGTCTCCTAATATGGGCTTTTATTATTAAGTATTTAACAATATGTCGTGTATTTTAGGTCTTCAATTGCTAATTTGAGCGATGGGCTGAAAAAGAATTGGCGGACCTGCCAGGACACCCCTTGCATGTGATGGAAGTTGTGTGCAGTAGAATGTTTATTTTCATTTAAGAGTAGTTTAAACGGTAACAAACAAATGGCTCTCTTTACCACAGTGGACTTTGGGAGTCCTGTATTAATGCAATATTCCTTTTGGTTGCTCTTTTTGAGACCTTGTAAGAAAAAGGTACACAAACTTTCCGTCATCAGAAGTCAAATGTTTGTCGAGTGTGTGTACATGTCTTGGTGTAGGTGTCAAGCCTGGACAAACTGAGTCTGATGATGAGAGGAATGTTTTTTTTCTAACAGCATGACAGGTGTGTGTTTGTATGAAGCAATGAGTGATCATTCAATGTGTGAATAAAAGGGCTTCCCAGGTGACAGCCTACTTATGTACATAACTTGCATAATGGAGCTTTTTTTGTTGATAATCTCTGGACTTTGCGTCGTCATTGGGTGCCTTGAGTGTGTTCAAATGGTCACAGTATAGCTAGAAGAAGATGAAGGGTACCTGTTTGAGTGTGCCCTTGGTGTTGATTAGGTGGAAGACCATGTAAGCAGGTACACAGGTTAATGAGGACACCCCGATACAGTAGCCGAGGACTATGGTCCAAGGTGGGTATTGGTAGTCAAACAGCTTCACCTCTGGAGGGAAGGCCAGAAAACTGATGATGATGAACTGTAAATGAGGGACAGAGACAAGTTCAATACATATGTACACAATCTCACACTTGTAAGTACATCCCTAACTTTTCTGAAACTATTTTATTACAGTCTATCTTGAAAAAAAGACATGAAACTTGGATATAGTTTGGAGTAGTCAGTGTACAGTCTCTGTGGCAATACAGAGCCATCCACTGAAAATGACTCAACACACAGCCATTATTAACCACAGGAATAGGATAATTGTGTCTTGACAGTAGCATGGTAGGATCATGGTCTGGGCTGCATGAGTGCTGACACAGGAATTCCAACATACACAGTGACATACTGAAGTTAGCACTATTTTCTTACTGTCTACAATCTACAGTGCTATAGTCAAGCATGCATGGTGGTGGGGCTGCATGAGTGCTGCCAGCACTGTGGATCTGCGGTTCATTGCAGGGAAACAGGAATTCCAGCATGTAAGGTGACATAATTTAACAATAACAACAACTAATAATAAAATATCATTCTGAACCAGAGCACGATTCCCTCCCTTTAGAAACTGGGTTGCATGGCAGTTTTCCAATATTATAAGGAGCCCAAACACACATCCAAGATGATAAGTGCCTGATGACAAGTGCACCTGCGAGGCATCCTCAAGCGGAATGTGGAGGAGCGCAAGGTGTCTAACATCCACCAGCTCTGTGATGTTAACATGGAGGAGTGAAAGAGGATTCCACTAACAATCTGTGCGGTTCCATGCCCAAGAGGATGAAGGCTGTACTAAATAACAATAGATGGTGATTGCACTAAATGTTGACACTCTAGACACAATCTGGTGTTCTCACTCAGATCAAATTTTTGGTTGTGTGTTGAATTATTTTCAGAGGATAGTAGATTTATGCTGCTTTGCAAGCTATACACTGACTACTCAGAATTATATCTAAGTCCCTTGAAAGGATGTAATAATATGGTGTCTAAAATGTGATGGGTGTAGCGCAGGGGTGTCCAAACATTTTCCGCCAAAAGCCATATACTTAGTCGATGAAAGGGCCACTTGGATTAGTGATATAGGTGAAAAAGCACAATATAAGTAAGAACTTTGGTCTTTTTCCCCCCATTTCTGCTGTTGTTTATATATATATATATAATTAGCAAATTCTTTTCTCATATAATTTGTAAATTTTCTTCTCATAATATGATTATTTTATTGCCACAATATTTTAAGATAGGGGTGAGACAAGGAGGAGGGGAAATGTAAGGATTGGTGATACCATGAAAAGAAGTAAATAAGCAGTGTCTCTGTGTGTGTGTTGTAAAGGAGTCTCACCAACAGAAAACAGGGGCAGATGGCAACCCAGCAGATCCTCCAGAACCATCCTGGGTAGAAACCAAGCATGACCTGGACGTCGTTGCAGAAACGGTTGGTTCCTTGAATACACACACAGGCACATGTACTATCGCACCACCTTAATCCGCAATCTGTGCACTAAAAACCCTGGCAACGTTGTAAAAAAAACCTTCTTTACTATAACACATTGTTTTTTTGCAGCACCGCCTTTACTGTCAACACAACATGGTCCAAACTGACCGTAGAACCAGGAAACGGCAATGACTTCGAGTAGCACCACAGTGATGACGGCAGGACCTGTGGCGTACTCTTCAAACAGTTTCACCACAAAAGCTCCACCCTGATCCAAGAAAGAAAAACAAGAATGTCAGAAAAAAGCCCGTCACATCACTTTTGCCCACACAGATGATGTTGCATGTATTAAGTGAAGCCGTTAATTACTGCCTTACTTTAGTTGGAGGCTGCAGATAAAGGAATTAGTGCTGTAATCTCATTCTATGCAATCGCAAAGTGCAGCTCATTAAATTAGCTAAATAAAGGACTGTTGTTTAACACTCAAGGGCACATGTTTGTATAACTAGACATTACAATAGGACACTATATTGGCGGCTAATTCATCATATGACAACATGCATATACTGTATGCTCCCTATAGGTCAAGCAGTATGGAGATGAAATTACAGCAATATTATGATAACATTGAAAAATTATGACCTTTTTGTCCATCTTATTGTCTTTTTCTTACAGATAACATCTCAAATGTTTTAACAAAAAAAATTTTGCAGTGCAAAAACTGGAGCTGACACTTTCTGATTTAGCTGAACATTTAGATTTGTGTTGGACTAGTAGACGTGCAATACCGTCCTTGTTTCTTAGCACTGACTGGCATAGTCAGGTTGTGGTGAGTCATATTTAGTATTGCTGTCTTAAGGATAATGTTGTTTTGATAATCTGTATGTCGTGGACTTACATATGTGAGAGTGGAAAGTGCCCCTAGATAGCAGACACACACCAGGCCAAAGACAAACCACTCTCTTCTTTTAACTAGGACATTGGGGAACTCATCAAGCATGGCGGTGATCACCCCCTCCAAGCCGGCAAACTGCAGAACGGAACAAGAGAAAACTTAAAATATTTAGCATGTTGCTTGACATTCATAGTTATTTTGTTTCGGTGTTCAACATAATAAATGAAATATTCCCTTATACTAGCGTGTAATGTAGCTGACATCCTGCTTGGAAAACCTGGCACAAACGAGGATATAATAGCATTATAATGAATACTCTCCCTGGCGAGTGCAACCTAGCCGTGGTTAGGGGGCTTGCATGTCTCTATTGACAGGAATGCTGGTGGGAGATTCGTCTCCTAGTAGGGTCACCCAAGCCAGACAGGTCAAAGGGTAGAGACCAGACTAAGAGCACATACTGGTCCTCCGGGTTGGGGGTTTGAACAGGGCTAACAACCTGATTCTTTAAAACAGAGCATGTTGCAGAAACTGCAATGACAACAACAACATCCTGGTTGAGGAAGTACTCTCACTAGTAGAGATTATGACGCGAGCAAGTGAAATCCTTTAGGAGGCCAGTGCGTCGGCAACTCTTCTGATGATCAAGGCCAAGACCAGAACAGTGAAGCAGTGGAGCAGTGTTTTAGATGTGGTTAAGACGACGTGAAAGCACAAAGAGTGGTGAACAACAGACGCCGGGACAAAAAGGCCTAAAAGACCATATTAACCAAAAACAAGACCAAGGTGAGAAACGGTAGCTACAGGCACAATACTGGGAGACAAAAAAGTGAAACGCAGTGCAAAGAGGGACAAGAGAAGTATACCAAGAAACTCACCGAGGAGGCAGAAACCACAGCAGGCCAGTGCAACATGAAGAGACTGCAAGAGATCACCAGGGCATTCAGTGGGAAGAACAACAACCCAAGTCACCCTGTGTGAAGTACAAGAACGCAACGCTCTCTCAACCGAAGAAGACCAGAGAGCAAGATGCACTAAACATTTCCAGGAAATGCTCATCAGACCAGCACCACCTGCTCCACCAGACTTCCCACCACCAACCCAGCTCCTGGACATTAACACCAACCCTCCCAACAAAGCTGAGATCACCAAGGCCATCAAGTCCCTCAAGTCAGACACGGTAGCAGGCCCTGATGGAATACCACCTGAAGCTTTAAAGGCCGACATCCGGACTTCCACTGAGATGCTACACCCTTTCCTCAGCAAGATCTGGGAACAAGAGCGAGTTCCAGAAGAGGACACCTTGTAACGCTGCCAAAGAAAGGGGACCTCTCATCCAGCAACAACTGGCGGGGAATCATGCTGATCTCCATCCCTGGCAAAGTGAGCAGAATCAATCTCGAGAGACTGAAGATCGCGTTAGACAGAAACTCCGGGATGAACAGGCAGGCTTCCGGCAAGATCGCTCATGCACAGACCACATCGCAACCATGTGCATCATCATCAAACAGTCCCTGGAGTGGCGATACCCCCATATATGCACTCTTTGTCGACTTTCAGAGGGCATTTGACAGCGTCGACAGAGATGTCATCTGGAGACTGGTGTACCACTATGGCTTTCCACCAAATTTTGTCACCATCATCCAACAAATGTATTCAGATACGACCTGTCAAGTGATCCACCACAGAAAACTGACGAAACCTTTCATCGTGCAAACCGGTCAGGGTTGTCTGCTCTCGCCTCCAATATTCTGATGGTCATTGACTGGGTCATGATGTCGAAGGACGGTTATTCAGTGGACTTTTACAAAGCAACTGGAGGACTTGGACATCGCAAAAGACATCTGTCTTCTCTCCCACAATAAGAAGATGCACAAGAGAAGCTATGTTATGTGGCAGAAGCTGGGAAGGCTGGACTCCAAATGAACATTGGGAAGACAGAAGTCTTCAAGAAGCAGCAAGAATGAGTGCAACTACACCAAGAGAACATCAGAGAAGTTGACAAGTTTGAAGTTTGTTTGCTTGGCCAGTGTTGTGAGTAAGAACGGGGGGACAGATGAAGTGCCGGATAAACCAAGCTCAACAGGCATAAAATAACTTGAGACCAATGTGGAAAACAACTGACCTCTCACTTCGCAACAAGATCCAGATCTTAAACACCAATGAGAAGTCGGCCCAACTTTACAGTTCAGAAATGTGGAGAGTGACTAAGACCAACACCCACAAACTCCAGACATTCAGCAACAGATGTCACATCCTCAACATCAGGTGCCCAGAGATCCCCAACGAACAACTGTGGGACATAACAAGCCGAACCTCCGTGCAGATTGAGATCAAGAAGCGGAAATGGAGCTGGATAGCCCTGCATCCAACATCACCAGACAGGCCTTTGACTGGAATCTTTATGGGAAACGCAAAGTGTGTTGCCCGAAGCAGACTTGGCGGACGAGCACTGAAGCTGCAATGAGACCCGCAGGAGAGACATGGGCCGAACTAAAAAGGACCAGCTAGAACCGAGTATGTTGGAGGAGCGTAGTTTAGGCCCTTTGTTTCCCGGGGAACAAAGTAAGATATAGATATGCTGGAAACACAATCAACATAATTGTTTTTGAAAACAAAGAATTGCTTTCGTTTAGTTTTTTGCATCCAGTTCTTTCTCCTCATTTTAGAAATAGAACGATTACAGAAATTATTAACATGAAGACTCAATGTAGGACTGGTTAGTAATTGAAGCGGTGAAGCGCGACTGGAAATCTGTAAAATGTGCTGAAAATGTAGAATGACTTTGTTTCTTGTCCTTACTTCTTTAAATATGCACTTTTTATGTCCATCACTGCTGTAAATACACAGTCAGTTTTAGCAAAATAAAAAAAGAAATGTAGAAAGTACGTAGGAATGGTCTGATTTATTTTAGTAGGTGTGCATGATAATTATTTTACCAATAATGAGGAATGATGACATTATACCGATAAATCTGATAACATAAAAAAAAGCTAAGTTAACCGATAATTAAAAAGAAAAATCCAATAAGGCCACGGTGGCTGAGTGGATAGCACATTGGCCACACAGTCAGGAGATCTGGAAGACCTGGGTCCAAAGCTCCTTTGGGCACTGTCACATTGTTTACCAATAACCAAAATGCAGCAGGGGGCCGCACGGTGGTCGAGTGGGTAGCACATTGGCCTCACAGTCAGGAGAATCAGGATTTGAATCTTCTTTGAATCCCTTGAATCTCCAAACTCTGTGAGGAGTTTGCATGTTCTCCCCGTGTGTGTTGGGTTTTGTCCGGGTACTCCGGTTTCCTCCCACATTCCAAAAACATGCATGTTAGGTTAATTGACGACTCTAAATTGTCCATAGGTATAAATGTGAGTGTGAAAGGTTGTATGTCTTTGTTTGTCTATATGTGCCCTGCGATTGACTGGCGACCAGTCCAGGGTGTACCCCGCCTCTCGCCCAAAGTCAGCTGGGATAGGCTCCAGCATCCCCTTGACCCTAATGAGGACAAGCGGTAGAGAAAATGAATGAATGAATGAAAACTTCGGGGACCATTACAAAAAATATTATGAATTGCAAACTACTTAAAACAACTATTTGCTGTACAAATGGTTCTGAGCGGAGACGCCTCACATTTACATGTTTTTACATGTTTAACTTATTCAATCTAGTGGCACCAGTCCACCTCATATGACACGTATAACACGTACAGTACAGTACGTATGGTAAGTGCACAGATTTGGTTCCTTAGCAGCATAATATTTCTATTTGCGGGGTAAAATAATATTTTGGTCGTGCCAACACTAACGTTAACTAAAGTATTTCACCATAAAGTCAGCTGTGTCATTAAGCCCTATATTATAGCTATTTGAGTATATTCTTAATGCTGCTCTCTTGTAGTCCAGTAATTGTATTCACTAATGATTATATTAGTGTCAATTGTTTTTGTTTGTTTATCTTTAGGATGGCGATGAGCCCTTTGGCCAAATGGACGTTGGGATCCTGTTGGTAAATCCTGAAGGTGTCTCAGATCTTCACGTGGCATGTTTAAAAGGTTTAACATGGTGAAATGTAAAACAAACCCAAACACTTTCTTATGGATTATAGGCAGGAGCACTTTACTCAGATCATTGAACCCAGTGGGATTTCCGAAAATGATAAACTTCATGATTATAAATTGCTCTAACTTTTTGTATGAAATGGAGTGTTGTAGTTTTGATATTGTTTACTTTGAAATGTAAATACTTTGAATATGGCACAGTAAAATCTAGATAAATAAAGTATATCATAGACATTGGCTGTAATGTTCTGTGTGAGTATTTCTTGAGAATGTGTCCGCAGGTTTTTTTTTCCATTGTTAAAAGATTTTGTGACTCAAAAATGTTAAGAATCACTGAACTTATACTTAAAATCATTTGCAACATGTTTGCAGTTTTCTGTAGTTTTCAAAGTGTGAGTTGGACCTCTCCTGGGGAGGTGTCTGAAGAATTCAGGGAGGGCACCACAGCTTGACAAAAAAAAGTAAACATACTAAGGTACGTTACATCAAGTACATGTTTACTTCTTATGGTGAGAGAGTAGACAACATCATGGATGGACTGAGCAGAAAACTCCAGAAAATATTTTTTGGTGCATAGGGAGGACCAGGGAGTATGTTCTCTGTGCCACACATTGAAAATGCCAGATATAATACATTTCCCTATGAACTCCACAACGCATTGCGCGACATCAAAGCAGTCTGTGCATTGATTAACCATTTTCTGAGAGAAAGAGGGGACATTCTCTTCATTGAAATTTAATTTCATGTGCATGTTTTGGGCAATAACTGTAAAAGTCACAGAAGATGCCTTCAAAACAATAAGACGAAGACAGGTGACGCAATGTGAGGTCTTGGGGAATACATGCATAAACACAATGCACAGTAATATCCTCAGGAGTGAAAAGGAGGAGCAAAGCATCCTTGATGCTGATACTACACTGATTACCAATATGTGATAAGAGCCTTACAGGTCTCTAAAGCTGGCTGCTTGAGCACAGATAAACACAGGCTTGTGGAAACGGCGATATTAGGGCACTGTCACATTGTTTACCAATAACCAAAATGCAGCAGGGGGCCACACGGTGGTCGAGTGGGTAGCACATTGGCCTCACAGTCAGGAGAATCAGGATTTGAATCTTCTTTGAATCCCTTGAATCTCCAAACTCTGTGAGGAGTTTGCATGTTCTCCCCGTGTGTGTTGGGTTTTGTCCGGGTACTCCGGTTTCCTCCCACCTTCTAAAAACATGCATGTTAGGTTAATTGGCGACTCTAAGTCGATATGAATGTGAGTGTGAATGTTTGCTTGTCTATATGTGCCCTGTGATTGACTGGCGACCAGTCCAGGGTGTACCCTGCCTCTCGCCCAAACCCAGGTGGGATAGGCTCCAGCATAGCCGCAACCCTAATGAGGATAAGCGGCATAGAAAATGAATGAAAGGTCCTAACAAGTCAAAGTGAAAAAGCAGTCTGCAAGCGGTTGAGACGCTGATATGAAATATACTGTATGTTAAAGGGTTGAAACATGAGTTGGACATATTTACTGTATGAAACACAACATTGACATATGGGGTTACTTACCGTGCTATCCAGACCCAGCATAATGATCATGAGGAAGAAGATAATGGCAAAGAAGGTTGCAGCTGGCATATTAGCGATGGCTTCTGCATAAATGATGAAAAGCAGACTGGGTCCTGCAGTGAAAAAACAAGAAAATGGGTTAGAAGAAATTGATTTTAAAAAACATGTCATTTCGGTACAGTGTATATTTAGGCGCCTGCTAAATGAATGTTCTCAGCTTACATAAAATCAATTTTGGGAAAAATTCAGGTCAGGGATTTTTTTCCACCAAAAAAGAGATTAGATCGCACTTGCTAGTCCAGTTTCTTACCAGCATCCTTGGCAACAGCATCCACATCCTGCTGCCTCATCTCAGCCATGTAGCCCAGCACAGTGAAAATCACAAAGCCGGAAAGGAAGCTAGTGAGGCAGTTGACCGAGCTGGTCACCAAAGCGTCTCTGAAAGGGACAATTCATTGTGGATCCTTTGTGAATTTGCATGGACCTCAGGTTAAACTCACTTGTAGCAGTTGTTGTGAAACGGGTTGTAGCTGGCAAAGGCAAGGAGCACCCCAAAGCCCGGACCCAGAGAGAAGAAGATCTGAGCCGCTGCGTCAATCCACACCTTGGATGCAACAACGTAGACAATGAGAGGTGATCAAAGCATTGGTGTCAATGTTTAACAGATGCCAGCTAGTGCAGCTACACGGAAGTACGTTGGTAAACTTCACTCTCGAACACTTCAAGAGTTGCCCTGGTCATCGTTGCCCTGACAGCTCAGACTTTTAGTTCAATTCGTGGCACACATTTGGCGAACCCTGGTTTGAACATGTGGCGTGCGCATGGACGGACCAGACCGTGACCCATGCTGTGACCAGGATGAATGGAGGTTTGGGGGGGTGAGAGTAACAAATGTCAGTTGGTTCCTGACGCCTGAAGAGCCGTGCTGAACATCGAGTTGTAAGCTTGGACTTTAAAAGTCAAAGTAAATTTAGAAGTACATTTAGTTGGGCAGTGCGATGGAGCATGTGGTCAGCACATCTGCCTCACAGCCTGGTGGTTCTAGGTTCCAGTCTCGGCTCATGCATGCGTGGATTTCCTCTCACACTTCAAAGAACGCATGTTCGGTTCATTGGGGATTACAAACTGCTGATCGATGTGAATTCATGGGTGACCAGTAGTGCCTCTCGCTCAAAGATAGTTTTCATATAATCCATGGTTAGATTCTCCCAAAATTGAAATGGAAATATAATCTTTAGATACTATCTGGCCACCAATGAAGATATAAGTTAACCAGGAATTTGCACACCAACAAATAAATAGAAAAAACCTCACTTCTCCATGTAAGACTTACAGTAGTGCTGAGCAGTTTCTCCCAATCAGGTTTCAGATAAAAGACTACTCCCCTCCACGCCCCAGGCAGAGTGGCCCCACGGACGAGCAGCACCAGGAGGACCAGATAAGGAAAGGTAGCGGTCACCCACACCACCTAAATGATGATATTTCAATGAAATTTCTGCTAGACATTGTTCTAATATTTGAATGTAAGATAATGCTGGAATGAAAATTCACATTACGGCAAAACATAATCGACTCAAGCTGCTAGAAACAGACTGTCAGGTCTGGTTTTTGGTCTCTTAATTGGTGAACCACATAAGTGTCTTCTCTAACCACCTTGTGTAGCCAAGATAATGAATGATAATGAGTGCAATATGTAATCTGTATACGACCATTCCCAGTGTTCATCAATTCAAGTGTCCATCCATCCACTCTAAGTGGCACCCTGCACCTATTAGCCGTGCAGGCGCCTCGTCAGTTACCTTTCCAGATGTCTTGACTCCCTTCCAGATGCTGAAGTAGACGATGGTGAAGATGAAGAGCAGGCAGAGGGCCAGCTGCCAGCTGACAGAACCTAAATGGTGCAGACCTGAAGAGCGGTGGACCTGCAACACGTGTCGACTGGAGGGATGTGACAGGGTGAACCAGGTACCGGGATGGAGGTAGATGCAAAAAGATCAAATACGTTAAAAGATGAAAATGCATCAAGAGATGTTATGGAACAAGAAGATGTGTGGCAACTCTGAGCAGCGACCCACAAGATCTTATTTCACACTTCAATTGTAACATAAATGTGGAGAATTAAGCTTTTTTGGTGTCTGACTTCCTGTTCCTTCCTGATTTCTATACAAGAGCACGGTGTTGTCAGGTTGTCAGCACCTAATTTTCCATCCCTACTCACAGGAAAGGCTATTACTTCTCTTTAGCTTTACTTCCTGGTTATTTGGAATGCATTGAAATGGGAGAAGTAGTCAATTATCATTTAATTTAAAATGTTTTCAAATTGTATTCAAATGTAATAGCAATATATTTTATTTGGATACTGTGCAGAAGAGCCCAAAACTAAAGTAGACAAGAGTCTATACAGAAGTTGCCGTGCCCTTACAGAAAGTGAAAGCTAAGTTTATCTAAAAGTGAGAGTTAAACTTGTGTGAGTGAGTTGTGTGTATTATTATTATTGTGCTGTGAGTGTGTCTGCCAAGAAGGCCTACTGGAAGCTATTAGACTGAAAATGCACTTAGTTATTAGACTGAATCTATAAGTATCTTATAATAATTAGAGCTGTCAATCGAGTAAACATTTAAATCAGATGAATCACAGTTTTCAAGTTAAATAGTCATGATTATTATCGATTGGCAACTATGTCTGAAATGTGCACATTTTTCATGGGCAATGAGGGGTTGTTCAAAGACACCATGTCATTTAAGTTAATTTAACACATTTAGAGTTTTTTTTTCTGAGATTTTCAAGCATACTTCAATACAGCAAATTGTACTTCTGCAGTAAGAGTTACAAACTGAGCCATAAAAACATTCAGTTATTCTGTTTCCCTTGAATGCATCTCGCAGTCACCTAGTGACAATAAGGAAGTGTTGTTCCCCGGACGTGTTTGAGTCAGAGATACATGTATGGTTTTGGAATTGCACTGCTGTTCATCTGGTCAGGTAAAAATAAAGTTATAAAAAAGTGGCAGACTCTGTGACGACACTACACCATGCCGCATTCTGTTGTCACAACATAGAGGTGTGGCTTACCATGATGCATAGCGTTAATTACACTAAAAATTCAACTAAACTAACAAAATAAATGAGTTACCGTCGTTAACGTGCTATTTTTGACAGCCCTTGTAATAATAATATGTGACATAACTCTGGTAGCAACAAGTGACCCTGTAAATAATTGGGACTATACTAATTCAATTCTCTCTTTAGTGTAAAGTTTTCAAAACAGACAGTAGTAGGACAAGAGTAAAGTATATGGGAAAAAGATGGAATGGCATATGCTATATTGATATAGTATAAACAGTAAAACTGTAAAGCATGTAGTAAGTAAAGTGTTTTGATTACTTGAACATGTGCACTGGTATGACAAATGAAACCACTTTCACAGTCGAAAAAATGCATAGAGCCAGTTCTTTGAAGTGAACCGTCTTTTTTCTGTTGAAGCTGCACAAGATTGACAGAAATAACTACTAAAATATACCACTTGCGAAGCAACACGGGAGGCATAGTTTCACAGGATTTCGCAGGTGTCCATGACACCACCTCTCCCACACATACAAGTACATGCTGTTATTTCATTCCCTCCTACAAGGTTCAATCGTTTAGCCCCCAACAAATAAACAAGGAACAGCCACCTTGGTTTCAGGAGAGTCCATGGCCAGTGTTAAATCTGAATGGAATACTAACCAGGGTGATATAATCCAAATGACTTTCTTTGGCCTGGAAACTGACCCGTCTCAAACAGCAAAATAGTATCTAAAGAATGATCACTTTACGCTTACTCATCATCTTCTTCCAGTAAAGTCCCCCCTATACACTTCCACATCCCACTTACATCCACTTACGTATAGAACTCCTCGGCAGGGGAGGTGGAGGAGTTGGACCACGAAACATTGTGGTCAGTGGACATATAGCGGTTGCAGTTGGCCGTGTTCCAGCTGTTGGTGCAGGTGGTCCAGGGAAGGGTGGGCTGGAATGACGACAACAGGTAGTACAAGGCCCAGGCCATGATGGTGTTGTAATAGAAGGCTATGTAGAGGGCTATGATGCAGATGGCAAAGCCTATACCTAAATGGGAAAAACAAACCACTGTTAGAAAAAAAACCACTTGAAGCCTACGTATGCAATAATTTCTAAAGGTTATTTTGTGTGTCACTCATTCTGCATAGATATCGGTGAGGTTTTCAAACTGACGCTCAAGTGGCTGACATTTTCTGACCACAACAATTTACATACGATCACATTTCCAAACACCTGGCATTTGGCATGGAAATGTGATCATTTCCATAACTGAGATAGAGAAAAACTCTTTAAATGTTCAAGAAGGAGTCAGAGCTACTCCTTATGGGGTTAAATGAAGTCGCTGTGTGCTTGACAAAGTCTTTCTTTTACTTTTTTGCAGGGCTCCTCTCAGGTTTCTCAGTTCAAAGCTGCTTGAACTTTAACTAATTTCTCCATCTCCTCCTACCTTTGAAGATGGGGCAGATGTGTTTCCAGATGGAAATGCAGCCATTGCGGTGAAACTGACCGAGAGCCAGCTCCATGTAGAAGAGAGGCACACCTCCAAACACCGCCATCAACAGGTAGGGCAGTAGAAAGGCACCTGAGGCAAGAGCATGGAGGACAGCGGGGACCCAGTTAGAAAATAGGACGTGGAATCAGCCGCACACACCCAACAAATACTTCATTAATGAGATCATTCATAAACTCCACCAATAAAATACATCATTTAAAAAAATGACCATAGTTGTTTGCTGTTCTAACAACATTGTTCTAACAACAACGACATTCCTCTAACATTTTCTCCACATTGTCATGCTATTGATAATCTGTAATATTATGTATTTATCTGTAGAAACCACTGTATTCGGTTGCTGGCACCATCATGGTTCAAGCGCAAATAAATACAATAACAGACCTGCCAACCTTGAAGTTCCCCCCTGCTTCTGTCTTGGATCTTATTGAAGCAAAATATCTGCATATTTAATATGGTGCGTATAGGAGTTGTACAGTTTTAAAATTGCATTGATATTATTTCAACAATTAAATGTAGAAAAAGCAAGAATAAAAAAAAAGACACAAACATGCAGCAGTGGATAACATCTCCCTTTTCTTCCACCCTATCAGATAATCGGTTTACTTCACGAATTTGTGTATTTGTTTGACCTTTTTTGACAAAGATAAGAGTTGATTGAGCGTCTGCCTGAGAAACAGGTTATTAAACAAGCAGAAGATTGAGGCTGTTGTAATAAAACCCCACAATTAATAGTGTTGCCTCTATCAAGTGGCCCCCTGAGCCCATCTCTGCTTTGCGACCACACACACACACACACACACACACACACGCATACAACACAGGAAATTGCGAAGACCTTATTAGTGCAGATTCAATAAAAGTGGAAAGGGTCGTGTTGTTTGTGAGGTGAGGATTGTGTGGCACACAAAACAGTTGCTGACATTTACTATTTACATTGTGGAGAAAAATATATACAGCGGAACCTTGTTAATGCTAAAAATATGTCTCGTGCGGCGGTTTGTACGGCAAACAGTGTGACTAATGGAGTCCCACAAACAAAGTATTCACACGTTGGTGACGAAATCCACGTTGGACGCTACAGACAGATAGTGGACACTATAGACAGATTCCAACCAGGGAATCATTTTGTTATGTGTCTAACAGTCCAGTCTTTCAAATTTAGTTTGTCAAAGACTAAACTCAAACAGCGTCCATGTTGGTTTTTCATCCCCTCCCGTCCTCGCTCTGCACATGACCGTGCTCACCAACGAGTGCTCAGTAAAAATTATGTTAAATGTTCATTTATTCATTTCATTCGTCATCTGTATGTATTTAATGGATTCATTGGATTTACATGATTTCCTATGGATAAGGATAGATTTGGTTTTTGTATGTTTTGTTTGTTGTGGAACAGATTAATGCCAAAAAACGAGTTTCCTGTGTAAATTGGTTTGTATGTTGATAAGTTTGGCTCCTGAGGGAAAAAAAACAATGTTATGATTTGGGTCTTGAGCAACAACATTCATTGCAGCAGTCCTGAGAGGAATCACCATGAAGACCGTGTTATGTAATGTGAGTTATGGTAGTTTAATTTCTAGTGCCGAGGTAAAAAAGGAACAAATGAGAGCCTCTTTGCCTTGTGACCTTCCTTTACCACCCACCCACTTCCTCACCTCCTCCATTTTGGTAGCAGATGTAGGGGAAACGCCAGACATTTCCCAGGTCCACCGCGTAGCCAATCACCGAGAGTAAGAAGTCCATCTTCTTGCTCCAGGTCTCTCTGGGACGGTCCAGGCTGGTTTGCTGCACCACAAGAGTCCTGAGGCCTCCCACTGGTGCAGGAGATCCGGCGCTCCCTGAAAGCCCAGAGGCTGTACCTGCAGAAGAGGCAGCCAGAAGCCCCGCTCCCTCCTTTGAACTCTGAGGGCTGGAAGTAGTGAAGCCGTTGGACACCTGTTGACCAGAAGCCGAGCTCACACTCTTGGTTCCTCTCTCTGCAAGACCGTCAGCCAGCATCAGTCGACAGTTTTCCTGCTGCGTCCCTTCCTCTTCTGTTTTCACGTCCTTGCTGCTTAGGCCTCTCTCGGCCTCGGCTTCCCAATTGTCCTTCGTCAGCACGCTCGTCATCGTCATGTCTTTTGTCTCCATCGGGTGCACTGGTACTGGTGATGGTAATTTGGTGATGCGGTTAGGGCTCGAAAGAGATTCTCAGCACTGATGAAAGCAAGATGATCCTGCTGTCTGTTATTGCGCCCATGAGGGGAACAAATATTGGGATCAAAAGGCTGATTAGAGGGGATAATACAAGAAAAAAAGGTAAAAGATTTTTTTTTAAATCAAATACGTGTCTTTGCCCTTCTTAAATGGACAGGCCGATGAACGAAGTTTAAAAAAGGGAGACTGGGATGAGTGTGTCCACAAGAGAACTTTGGATTGTCTCCATAAACCGTTTGTCAATGAAGACTCTGCAAACAACAGAAAAAACAGACAGTTGACACCAACGCACACAAAATAGCATACAGTAGATAAAATGCAAAATAATAATAAGTCTTGTGCTGCGACACACCGATAGACTGTATCTTTCCTTGCATATGTTTACACTTAATTTATCTGTTCTTGCTGCTTATCCGGTTGTCATAGTCAGAAGCAACGAGTGCCGCTGACATTCTGATAAACTTTCAAAGCTGAAATAATCATCAAGCCTCTAGGATTATTACTGTTTAGAGTACAGGCAAGGAAAATCATATTCATTTTATTTAACAGGTTCTGTTTGTTTGTTTTTTTCTCCTTCCCAGCAAAAGAATGAACCTCAAGTACAAAAAAGCAGTGAAATGTCACATTTCCAAGAGCTCATTTCAATGACCTGAATTATCAGCGCTATAGCTATATTTATTCTTTATGTTAAAGCAGAAATTACACGTACAGGAGTTCACCACCAAACCAAAGTTATCATTAGTCACTATTTTAGTCACTCTTTTCTAATATGTGACTCTCTGAATGATCATTCCGAGGTCATTTCTGTTTAAATGATCTCAACAATGAGGCAATTTTCCTCCCAAATGTTACAACTGATGTCGCCCATTGCTTCTCTGCTAAAATTTGCTAAAACACAGAAGTGTAAATGTAAACTGGAATGTTTTCAGCAGCAACTAGCTCTCACTTATTGATCCAGCTGTCAAACACACACAAACAGTCTGACTTCCGTGTGCAAACAAACTCTTTCAGAAGTTCCAAAAACTGAAAAGAGGCAAAAAAAAAAAAAAAAGTTTGACCGGTCAAGCACAACATTTTAAAGACAGCTTTACCTTTTAGCTGAGAACATGCAGGTATCTTTTACCTGACTTTAACCCCTCACTCAGTCAAATTTTTGAAGAAAATAACATTGGAGTACATATTTAAATACACACATTACCTGTTGAGTGGGAGAGGTTGTCTACTAAATCAACACAACCAGCAGAAGCAGAAGCAAACTTAAGAGAATCCTGCAGTGGTGCAAAAACCTTGCCAAGGAAACAAACAGCGTAGACTACTAGAACGTTTCCCCATTGAGCTCTGGAACCGCTCTCACCTCTCCCTCCCTCTCTCCCTCTCCATGAGCGACTCCCCAGCACACACATTGGTACACATGCTGAGAGACGCACATGTGTCACACACAGCCAAGGATGTGTGCGCATAAATGATAGCCACCGCAAGAAGTATTTTGTGATAAATGGCTTCCTATTATAACATGTATGAGTCTTATTTGTGTCTCAAATGACTTATTTAATTTATTGTTCTTTTATATTTGCTAGATTGGGTAATACGAGTGAAAAGGTGACTATTAGGGTGTTATTTCATCTCGAACGGGCTGTTATAAAACGTATTTGGATGGTAATAAACAGGTTTTCTATACCCTATGAACATATTCACTTTACAAACAAGGAATTGTACTTTGTGGAAATTCACCGATCACGGTCGGGTCTGCAGCCAATTAACCGTAAACGAGGGAAAACTGAACTATGTTTAGCAACACATAGTCATGTGTATTATGTGCGGCCTTGCAGCTTTGTCCAGTCCCCGCTACTTCCCCACACATTTTGCCCAACCATTGTCATCAAATGTGTACGTGAGCAGCGCTAAAAGATGCACATCAGCCGTCACACCAAATATTTGCGTAGTTCGAGCATAGAAAACCTATTTACAGTCTGGTTATGAGTTTTAACATAATTTGAGTTCCCAGAACATGAAGTAACACCCCTCAAAGCAGCATTTTATGCTATGCTATTTAAAAAACTCATGCTTGTGTGTCTTGTAATAAATACTGTATGTTCCCTAGGGGGGCAGAAAAAATGGTGAACAGGAAGTGATGTTGGAAGCTGAGTTTCAGCTTGCTGTGGGTTATGGCCTTAGCAGTAGCCAATGCTTTTATTAGGAAATTTTTATTAGGAATTATTGTGCTTGTTGTTAGATAATTCAAAAGCGCGTGGTTCCGGGGATCCGGCGAAGTCTAGTGCTTTTGATTCTGACAGAGCTTTGCAGTAACATTACTGACACCTGGTGACTAGTGTAGAATATAGCGTCTACGTCTTTCAATGCGTCTTCTGAATGCCTTATAGTACTTTATTTCATTTGATTTAATTTCACGGTGGCCTGGTGGTTAGCATGTTGGCCACACAGTTGGGAGATCTAGAAGGTTTGGGCATGTCTGTGTGGAGTTTGCATGTTTTCCCCGTGCGTCCGTGGGCTTTCGCTCATATTCCAAAACCATGCATGTTATGTTAATGGGCAACTCTGTGAGTGTGAATGGTTGTTTATATGTGTCTTGCGATTGACTGGCGACCAGTCCAGAGTGTACCCCAAAGCCTCACCTGAAGTCCGCTGGGATATACTCCAGCACCCCCTCCATGACCCTAGTGAGGATAAGCAGAATAGGAGATGTACGCAATGATATTTTTGAAAAACTGTGATAGAGTGAGGCCGTGTAATTCAACCGTAAAGTGGTTAGACATGACGTCTTAGCATATTATTGGTTTTTAGCCATTTTTACAAGTGCCCCCGCATCTTTTGATCTTTTTAATATGCATCCCTTGATGGACACTTGATTGGACACCCCTGAACTACAGGGTATTGAAAAGTAAAAGTAACTCCCTGTTCTTTAAAAATACATCCAAAATGTTTATTGCATTTTTTCTGAAATTATTGCTTGACTTTTTCTGACTTTTCTTTTTGAGGTTGGTTAAAGGAGCAAGTCTTTAAAAGCAACTGCAGCCCACCTAATAAAAATGCCCCGGGGACTACAACATCAGAAACATGTGTGTTCAACATCAAAATTCTAAGCAGTTCCTGAATGATGAACACGGAGGTGCAAGGGGATTTTGCTTTTACGCCGCTGTTTGGGGAATACTTCAAGGTTTAAACTATTATAGGTGATCATAATCCACTCTGAGAAAACACCTTAGTCACTAAAATGAAAGAAAACCAATCCCATGGCACATGTTCTCACTACCACCAAAAATTGTTATGTGCATCACATGTTGGAGTTATGTTTTAAATTAGCGGATAAACGAGCCCCATAGTTAGCAGTATATTAACTCATGATCGGCAGCCTCCCATTTCCTCAAAAGGAGCTTGGTCTTTTCTCTAAATGTGTTCACAAGGCTCTGGGCTCCAGGCCAGATTTTGGAGGAGCACATGCAAACAAAACAACACCCTTTAGTCTGGAACTGACATTAAATGTATTACAAATGCTAAGCTTATCACACTTTGGCGACTCTCAGGGGTTTTCCTGAATAGTGCTGGACTTCGAGCATTTTTTTATTCACAGATCTGTTGGCCAACTTTTACATGTAATATTTATGGAAGCTTATAAAGGGGCAGGGCAGGGCAGGAATGCGATAAAGAGAAACTTTAAATGTTCAAAAAGTAAATTCAAGTTTAAAGTGCACAAATTAAACAATGTTAAATGTATCAGTGGCCAAATTATGACCAGGAGTTGGATGGAAAAGGAAAAATCTGGAAAAATGCACCTTGCAAAATGCATGCGTCAATGGGCATTCAAATTGCTTGTTAATGAAGAACTTGTACTTGTGAAAATCTGTTCTTCGTTTTTATTTTTCATGTTGCTTATTGTTTACAGACAGACACAGAGAAAGCCCCTGTCAGCTGGGATAGGCTCCAGCTCCACCTGTGATAATAATGAGGGCAAGTGCTGTAGAAAAAGGAAGGATAATTATTGTTAATAGCTTTTGGTACACAGGACTTTTGCCAATCCACAATTTCAGCTTTACAGATGTTTGCTTTCCAGGCGATTCACAAAAGTTTGTTTTATTGTTTTGGCCACGGAAATTGAATTTTTTCAAAAAAGCTCCCAGAAAGGCCCAAACACAAAATAGCTTTGAAGCGTCTTAATGTGGACAACAAATATGCTACTTTTGTGATGATGTCACCACCGTTCGTGTCGTTACACATTGGAGTTGGTGTCAGCGTGACAGCAAAGATAGTGGATAGTGTTCATGCTATTTAAGCTAATGATTTTGCTGAGACTCCCGCAGCACAGTCTTCTGCTTCAGTGTGTCATGATTGGCAGTGTCCGTAATCGTTACACAGACATGCAAAGTGATCGATACGTAGACTGGGACTGCTCGTCATGTTTTTCTGCCTTGTTCATATGCATGGCATTTTGGTGGCTGTGGTCCGTCAACATAAACACATGTCTGCATCCACTTCTATTTTTCTTCATTAGAAAATCAAATGGGTAGTATATTTCAGGTGTTATTTTTTGGAGCTGTTAAACTAGTAGTCTAAAGCAGGGGATCTCAAATAGTCTCAACTTGGGACCTACATGTTCCCATTGTTTTTAGGTCGCAACCCATTTTTGTCAATTATTTATTTACACTTTTCTTTAAAGGGATAGTGAGAGCCAGGCTAGAGTGGTATTGTCAAAAAAGAAAATCCATCCATCCATTTTCTATGCTGGTTATCCTCCTCCCAGCTGACTTTGGGCGAGAGGTGTAGTACACCCTGGACGCCGGTCAGTCAAAAAATTTAATATCTATAATGAATATCTTTTTCTATCTTAAAAAATGCTTAAAAATGGTGTTGACTTAGAACAATTTGGGCTGTAATAACAAGAATGTTTCTAAACTGCCCTATATACTCCATCATTTTCCTGTCACAGACATTGCTATGAGGAAACGCTGGCTTCTTCCCATTTTCTTGCCAAACAAAGTGGCCAGGACGAAACAGCTTCATGTGTGTAGTGCACACTTTTTGGTCAATGTGGATATTTCCACTGCAAATATTGAACTGTTAGTATCACATGCAATAAATTGTTTTCAATCATTTTCTGACTATATTAAAAAGAATTCACAACCACCCCTCCGTGAATCACCACCTTACCGCGGTGGAGGGGTTTGGGTGCCCGAGTGATCCTAGGAGCTATGTTGTCGGGGGCTTTATGCCCCTGGTAGGGTCTCCCAAGGCAAACAGGTTCTAGGTGACGAGCCAGACTAAGAGTGATTCAGAAGACCCATATGAAGAGAAACATGAGGAGTGACCGCACCTCGCCCGGACGTGGGATACCGGGGCCTCACCCTGGAGCCAGGCCTGGGGGAGGGGCTCGCAGGCGAGCGCCTGGTGGTCAGGTCTTCACCCGTGGGACCTGGCCGGGCCTAGCCCGAAGAAGCCGCACGGGAACTCCCCCCCGCAGACCCACCACCTGCAGGGGCAAGCATAAGGGTCCGGTGCTGTGTGATTTGGGCAGTGGTCGAGGGCGGGTGTCCGGGCGACCTGGGCTTCGGCGACCAAATCTGGTTCTTGGGACATGGAATGTCACTTCTCTGGTGGGGAAGGAGCCCGAGCTTGTGGAAGAGGCGGAGAGATTCCGACTAGATATAGTCGGACTCACCTCAACCCACAGTTTAGGCTCTGGAACCAAACTCCTTGAGAGGGGCTGGACCTTGTTCTTCTCTGGAGTTGCCGCTGGGGAGAGGCGGCGAGCTGGTGTGGGCTTATTGTTAGCCCCCCGGCTTGGTGCCTCTGTGTTGGAGTCATCCCCAGTAAACGAGAGGGTCACTTCCCTACGCCTTAGGGCTGGGGAAAGGGTCCTGACTGTGGTTTGTGCCTATGCGCCGAACGGCAGTTCAGAGTACCCAGCCTTCTTGGAGTCTATCAGAGGGGTGCTGGAGAGCACCCCAGCTGGTGACTCCATAGTTCTACTGGGAGACTTCAACGCCCATGTGGGCAATGACAGTGTGACTTGGAGGGGCGTGGTTGGGAGGAACGGCCTCCCTGACCTGAACCCGTGCGGTGTGTTGTTGCTGGACTTCTGTGCGAATTACAGTTTGTCCATAACGAACACCATGTTCGAACATAAGGATGTCCATAAGTGCACTTGGCACCAGGACACCCTAGGTCGCAGGTCTATGATCGACTTTGTGGTCGTATCATCAGACCTGCGTCCGTATGTTCTGGACACGCGGGTGAAGAGAGGGGCTGAGCTGTCAACTGACCACCACCTGGTGATGAGTTGGATTAGATGGCGGGGAAGGATGCCGGACAGACCTGGCAGACCCAAACGCGTAGTGAGGGTGTGCTGGGAACGTCTGGCAGAATCTCCCGTTCGTCGAGTCTTCAACTCTCATCTCCGGCAGAGCTTCGCCTGCATTTCGAGGGAGGACCGGGATATTGAGTCCGAATGGGCCGTATTCCGTGCCTCTATTGCTGAGGCAGCCAGTTGTGGTTGCGGCCGCAAGGTGGTCGGTGCCAGTCGTGGTGGCAAGCCCCGAACCCGATGGTGGACACCGGGGGTTAGGGCTGCCGTCAAGCTGAAAAAGGAGTCCTATCGAGCATGGATGGCTTGCGGGACTCCCGAAGCAGCTGACAGGTACCGGCAGGCCAAGCGGCACGCGGCTTCGGCGGTGGTCGAGGCAAAAACTCGGGTGTGGGAGGAGTTCGGTGAGGCTATGGAGCACGACTTTCGGTCGGCCTCGAAGAGGTTCTGGCAAACCGTCCGACACCTCAGAAAGGGGAAGCAGCCCCCAGTTCACACTGTTTACAGTGCGGACGGGGGCTTGCTGACCACGACTGTGGATATAGTTGGTCGGTGGAAGGAATACTTCGAGGCCCTTCTCAATCCCACTGACATGCCTTCCATAGAGGAAGCAGAGTCTGAGGATACGTACGTGGACAGTTCTATCACCGTGGCTGAGGTAATTGGGGTAGTCAAATCACTCCCCAGTGGCAAGGCTCCGGGGGTAGACGAGTTCCGCTCAGAATTTCTCAAGGCTCTGGATGTTGGAGGACTGTGTTGGTTGACACGCCTCTACAACATTGCATGGAAGTCAGGAACAGTACCTCTGGACTGGCAGACCGGGGTGGTGGTCCCCATTTTTAAAAAGGGTGACCGGAGGGTGTGTTCCAACTATAGGGGGATCACACTCCTCAGCCTTCCTGGGAAAGTCTACTCCAGGGTGCTGGAGAGAAGGGTACGACCGTTAGTCGAACCTCGGTTAGAGGAGCTGCAATGTGGTTTTCGTCCCGGTCGCGGAACACTGGACCAGCTCTACACCCTTGCAAGGGTACTCGAGGGTATGTGGGAGTTTGCCCAACCAGTCTACATGTGCTTTGTAGACCTGGAAAAGGCATTCGACCGTGTCCCTCGTGGTGTCCTGTGGGGGGTGCTCCGGGAGTACGGGATTGATGGTCCGCTTCTACGTGCCATTCGGTCCTTGTACAATCGAAGCAGGAGCCTGGTTCGCATTGCCAGCAGTAAGTCGAGCTTGTTTCCGGTGAACGTTGGCCTCCGCCAAGGCTGCCCTTTGTCACCGATTCTGTTCATAATCTTCATGGACAGAATTTCTAGGCGCAGTCAAGGTGTTGAGGGAGTCCAGCTTGGTGACCTTAGGATCTCGTCTCTGCTATTTGCAGACGATGTGGTCCTTATGGCCTCATCAGGCTGTGACCTTCAGCGTTTACTGGAGCGGTTTGCAGCTGAGTGTGAAGCTTCTGGGATGAGACTCAGCACCTCCAAATCCGAGGCCATGGTTCTCAGTCGGAAACGGGTGGACTGTACCCTCCGGGTTGGGAGTGAGGTCTTGCCTCAGGTGGAGGAGTTCAAGTATCTCGGGTTCTTGTTCACGAGTGAGGGAAGGTTGGAGCGTGAGATCGACAGACGGATCGGTGCAGCGTCTGCAGTAATGCGGTCGCTGTACCGGACCGTCGTGGTGAAGAGAGAGCTGAGCCGGAAGGCAAAGCTCTCTGTTTACCGATCGATCTACGTTCCCACCCTCACCTATGGTCATGAGTTATGGGTCATGACCGAAAGAATGAGATCGCGGATACAAGCGGCGGAAATGAGTTTCCTTCGTAGGGTGGCTGGACTCACCCTAAGAGATAGGGTGAGGAGCTCGGCCATCCGGGAGGAGCTCAGAGTAGAGCCGCTGCTCCTTCACATCGAGAGGAGCCAGTTGAGGTGGCTCGGGCATCTAGTCCGGATGCCTCCCGGGCGCCTCCCTGGTGAGGTGTTTCGGGCATGCCCAGTCGGGAGAAGGCCCCCGGGAAGACCTAGGACACGCTGGAGGGACTATGTCTCACAGCTGGCCTGGGAACGCCTTGGTGTCCTCCCGATGGAGCTGGAAGAGGTCGCTGGGGACCGGGAAGTCTGGACTTCCCTACTGAAGCTGCTGCCCCCGCGACCCGGACCCGGATAAGCGGTGGAAAATGGATGGATGGATGGATGGGAATTCACAACCAGATAGCAAAAATATTTACCCATTTAATGGGACCCCTGTCAGCCATGGGCCCTCGGTATTGTCCTCACTTTTCCACCCTTTATGGCACCCCTGTCTGTTATTATTATAGTCAACTATGTGGAAGTGTGGTTGTCCACGTTTCTGTGAGTATGCTTCCAGTCACAATATATATGTTAGCTGTATCAGAGTTTCTTTTGGTTGCAGTTGGATCATGAGGGGTCGACAGACGGATCGGCGCAGCGTCTGCGATCGCTGTACCGGATGGTCGTGAAGAGAGAGCTGAACCAAAGGCAAAACTCTCTATTTGCTGATCAATCTATGTTCCCACCCTCACCTGTGGTCATGAGCTTTGTTCTTTCGGTCAAATTACAGATACAAGAGGCGGAAATGAGTTTTCTCCGTATGGTGGTTGGACTCACCCTAAGAGACAAGGTGGCTCGGCCATCCGAAGCTCAGAGTAGAGCCGCTGCTCCTTCACATCGAGAGGAGTCTATTGAGGTGGCTCAGACATGTAGTCCATATGCCTCCCTGGGAAGGTGTTCCGGGCATGCCCAGCCGTGAAAAGTCCCAGAGGAAGACCTAAGACACACTGGAGGCATTACCGTATGTCGCACAGCTGGCCGGAAACGCCTTGGTGTTCTCCGGGTGGAACTGGGAGAGGTGGCTGGAGACCGGGAAGTCTGGATTTCCCTACTGAGACTGCTGCCCCCCGGGACCCAGACCCGGATAAGCGGAGGAAAATGGAATGGAACAGTATCTGAGTTTCTAAAAAAATGACATAGATGTCCTGTGTTATTTGGAAATCAGTCAAAGCACCATCGACCCACTTATTCCTACCACTTTGAGCAGTGATGATTTCATGTTATTTTTTGACAAGTTGTACATGCCTCCAACACGGTGACCTCAGAGGAAATGGCGATGACTCACACACTTACTTTTTACGCCATCAACTCTTCTGAACTAGCTTCCACAATTTCCTCCTCAAACTCCTGCGCGTTAGATCCCACCCCTACTCACTTCTTCAAAGATACTACTCCACAAGTCAACACAGGTCTTCTCAATATTAATTAGTATGTCCCTAGTGACAGGCTCCGTGCCGCAATCATTCAAAGTGGTTGAAATCAAACCGCTTCTTAAACAACCTTAGCTAACTACAGACCAATATCCAGTGTTCCATTTTTCTCCAAGATCCTAGAGAAAGTCGTTGCCAATCAATGACACCATTCCAGTCTTTCAGTTAGGATTCAGGATGCACCACAGTGCAAAATGCCCTGAGATGACTGCTGTTGAGATTTGGCGCTATACCAAAAAAATTGAATTGAAAATAATCTGTGGAAAGTGAATATATACGTAGTAAGTGAGGTATAGTCTACTCACATCTACAGCTCCGGGTCCAGTTTCAGCACTTCTCTGTCCCTCCTCGCTCTCTCTCTGCCCGTTCTAACTCCAGCTGATGAAGTTCGGCATCCCTGTATTCCGGTTCATAATTGTATCCCTTTGGTTTTGTGCTAAAAGGAATGCCGCCGTCTCTTTTTTCGCAGACACACGTTTACTTTCACTATCCCAGCAGTAAACACTGTGAAATGGTTTTATGACGCAAAATGGTTTCACTTTTTCATTGCATATTGTTTTGCGAAGCAGAAGGCTTTACTTACGTGAACTTAACTTACTGCTGAATGGGATGTCATACAACTTCATGTAAAAAAATCCAAACTAAAAATGAAAAACTGGGTATAAACTTGTTGATTGTATAAATAAATTTAAATTAGTGATACATTCAATAAAACATTAGTACATTGAGGATGTTGACTTCAAAGTTGTATCAAGCGTAGGGGTCATGTCTTGAATTGCCTTGTAGCTGACCTACTGTAATGTCAGTTTGTCCACTTCTGTGATGTTGTACTTTGACTTCCTCCAATCCTCCATCTAACTTGAAAATTTAGCAGTTGGTGCTGAATATGTCTGGAATTTTCCCCTGCTTCCTTAAGTTGTGTGCCTTCTCGACAATGTCAGCATTGCGTTTTGTCAGATTCTCCTTTATGTAGATGTTTGTCTCTTTCTGCTTACTTCTCTGCCTCAGCATTGTTACCTTGTTTTTTCTGTAGTTGAACTTTCTGATGATGACAGGTGTTGTGTTGTTATTCCTGCCAAATAAAAGGGAAAGGGAGTAGTGTAGTCAAAGTAATCAGGCAAGCAAGTAAGCAATCAAAAAAAGAAAGAAAAATGACACACTCCAAACATGCAAGCTTCTTTTCTGAAGGAGCTGTTTTTCCATTAAATGTGTTGTGCATTCAATTCAGTTATTTTCATTCATAATATTATATTTAATTCATTTCACGCTTGTGTTTGCAGGGGTATGCTGAAGCCTATCCCAGCTGTCTTCAGGCAATTAAGAAAATATTGTCATGCCGAAGATGTCACTGTTTTTGGCCGTGCCTGTTTGGAACACAATCAGTCCAATTTATACAGCCTTGACTGTATATGTACTTTATTTGGGGCAAATTGTATCAATTCTAGCACAGCAAGTTCATTTTAATACTTGGGTGCAAATAATGGTTGGTTTCTGAGGGTCTGCAGCCAAGTACAGTACTGCATATTTGACGTATAATTGTGATATACTATAGGTCTATACAGCTACTTGCCGCTTCGTTACATATACATGCACATTCTAATGAGATCCAAATCATAGGCTGTATCAAAAACATGGAGTAATAAAAATATTAAAATCTTTTGGTACTACTGATGCAGTACAATTAATATCTATAAAAAATGCAAGGAAAACTCAGATACAGCACTTGTTTTAGTACAACCAAGTGTCCTCCTATACTCCTGACAGCATGAAATATACAGTATATAACTTAAATGAAGAATAAACAGGCCCTTTAAAAGGACTATATTCAGGAGAATAGAAACGTATTATACATACGTGTTGAAATTGGGGAAAAATTGGTCGTGTTGAAGTTGACATTGCTGAGTGATAAAGTTAACATAACGTCTCTAAGCACATTTATTTAATTTCACTACAAGAAGAAGAGCGCTTTTGGGATTGTAACATCTTCTCCTATATTCATTTCATGTCATTCATTCATTCATTCATTTTCTATACCGCTTATCCTCATTAGGGTCACGGGGATGCTGGAGCCTATCCCAGCAGACTTCGGGCGAGAGGCGGGGTACACCCTGGACTGGTCGCCAGTCAATCGCAGGGCCATTTCATGTCAAACCTTGCCAATTACTTTGAAATATGAATGTGGTAAGATTGATGAGGTGCGCTTAGATGGTTCATTCTAGGATTGGAGGACATTCAAAATTTTATATAATCCATGTACAAAATGTTTAATCATGCAATTGTTAAGAAAATTGTACTTGTCCTGAGACGAAATTTAAAAAAAACTTTGGCAAAATATTGAATGAAATTTTTTTTTTATAAATAAATGTATGGGGAAAACCCCAATAGATGCCCCCTGATTACCTCATTGAATGTTGAATAAAAGAGTTAAAATGCAATTGAAATGTCCTCTCTTTTTTATTATTTCATTCATACTTACGTTTGTTTTAATTGGCGTTAGTTTTAAATAGTATTTTTTATGCAAGGACCTTGTGAACATGCATGCAACAATGTTACCTTAATGTTTTCAGCATGATAGAAGAAGAAAGCAGTGAGTCACGGCTTTCATGTGACTCACCTAAAAAATTGCTACAGCTGGAGCAAAAGTATGACCGCCCTCAATTTTTCATATTTGTATAACTTTGTTGAATGTGTCACTATACCTGAATGTTGGTAACAGGGTTGTAACAAATTAAAAAAACGGAGAATAAAAAAGATGCAGTTTTTGCTTCAGTTGAAAAAGTCAAGGTTCATCATATGATAAAAAAATGGGAAAGAGAATGTCTGTGTTTTATTTTTTAACTTACATTCTCTCTGGATCTGAGATGATAATTCCAAACCAAGGTTATTGTTTTTTTAGCACATTGTTTCAATCAGTTGTTCTCTCTTTGGTATGTATCACAAAACCAACCAACAAAATATTTCCTTGTTAATCATTTCCAACTCTTTTTTTGTCCGCCAGAATTGTAAACACAAATGCCGACACACATAATTTGTGGTCAGAACATCCTCTTGTAACACAATGAATGAAGGAAACAACCATAAAACAACACCCAGAAGCAAATGCCTTATGTTTCTACATATGGGTACACCCTGGACTGATCACCAGTCAATCGCAGGGCACATATAGACAAACAAACATTCACACTCATACTCTAATGGACAATTTAGAGTCACCAATTAAGCTAACATGCATGTTTTTGGAATGTGGGAGGAAACCGGAGTACCCGGAGAAAACCCACACACGCACGGGGAAAACATGCAAACTCCACACAGAGATGCCCAACGGAGATTGTGAGGCCAACATGCTACCCATTCAGCCACCGTGCGGCTGTAAATAATTGTGTTTATTATAATTTGTAAAATTTTTGTTTATTAAATTTGTTAAAAAATGTACTAACAAATTTACAAACATCATTCTATTGTTTTGTCACCGCTTTTTTCTCTTGGTATTTGCGTGCATTCACGTTCAATGGTTGCTCTCAATTCAGTGACTGTTGCAGGTCAACAAAGTCATTGCGTAGACTTTGTCTTTTAGGTACCCCATAAAAAGAAGTCTAGCGGTGACTGGTCTGTCATGCCAAGCATTAGAGAAGACAAGTTTTATTTTCAGTAAGATGGGGCACCTCCACGCTACCATTGCGGTGTTAGATCTGTTAGATATGTTGTCTTTCTTCCCCACACTCTTTGAAGCCCTTTAGTTTCGAGTAGGGCCGTCAATCAATTAAAATATTTTATTTAATTTATTTAATATTTATTTAATTTAATATTTAATACATTTACCATTAAAAAGACCCTTCTCTTTGCCAATATCTGGTCAGTAGTTGCTCCGGGTTCTGGCTCCACATGTAAAATAAATGTAGTGCTGTTATATGAGAGTTTTGCATTAACACACTCAATTTGACCGCCATAGTTTAGAATAAAACAGTTGGAGGCTATCTAGTTAGCTTGCTAGCATGCTATGTAGCCATGGCCGTCTCGTGTGTCCTTGCAGTGAGACCGTAGTTAGTTAGTTAGTTTACACGCGTTCGTGGCGTAAACAAAGAATACTAGGAGTATAAAGTTGAAGTGTTATTTCATGTCCTAGCTCAAATAATGGGAAAAACATATTTTAAAAGGCGTAAACATGTTTTCTATGCACTAACTATGAAAATATTCCATTTATCAACGTTGAATCCTACTTCACAGAAATGTATTTATCGCGGTCGGGCCTGGAACCAACAAACCACAATTGAACGAGGTACGCTGTACTTTGAAAAGACATACTTCTGATAAGCAAAGCAGAAATGTCAGGCAGGCAAATTAAATGGCAGGCAAGGGCACAAGAACGGACTTAATGGCTTGAAGTGGCTACCAAATATAGACACTGTACATACTATAGGTCAGTGGTTCACAACTGTTTCAGTAAAGTACCTACCCCCCGTGGAAAAGTTTTTGCAGCCAAGTACTCCTTACCCAGAGTAAAGACTTTTTATCCTATATTTATGACTTTCTTTCTTTCTTTATTTTTTCAATAAAAAATAAAAAATACTTTTATGACTTTCTTATTGCATAATAATGACATTTTCTCTAAAAAAATTTCAACATTTTATTATGACATACTATTTTTTCCCCCCTTTCAGTGGCAGAATTGGGCTTCCATACAAAAGCATTTTTGGCTGAAATAATAAACAACAACAACAACACTGTGCTATCTGACTTGTAACTGTCCAAAACAGCGCCGATCTGAAGTGGTTTTGTCGGAAACATTTGGAAATAAAAAACACAATCATTACGAAAAACTTATTAGACGAAACATTCATAATACGAATTGGGCTTTGACGATATTTCCCTCCCATTTAATGAAAAAACATTTAAAATACGAAAATGAAAATTGAAAGTGCCCACCAAATTTTTTAATGAACTGCACCACCAGACCAGTGTAGCAGGGTCAATTAAATATGTTATTACTGTTATATAATTACACAAAAATAGTATATGTTCAAGTGATACCAGATGTGTTCATGTTGTCATGACATTAATGTGGAACGTCAATAACGTGCTCTAATTAGTGTGACACTTCTCATTATAGGTTTGAGCCACGCCTTTCTACTACCCTTTTGTTCGTGATCTCTATGTCAGGGGTAGGCGTCCCTATGTCTTCAAAGATTTCTGTTTTAATTTAGAACTCTATTTAATTATCATTTCTCGTCATGTTTCATTGTGATCTGTGCGGGGGCATGCTAGTTTGCCACATTGTGACTGTATCATCTTTTTGTTACAGTCATCAGTATAAAGAGAGTGCAACTGCAGCAACCCTGTGTCTGTTGTCACCCGAAAAACGTCATCCACAACGCAGAGAGATCAACACCACCAGTTACACAAACTGCCCTCCCATTGGTTATCTCGGTTATCTCCCATCATCCTTTTCCTCCCAGAATAGTGAATAGTGATAACTACGTCACGGCATCCCTTTGCTCCCATCCATTGTTAAACATTAAAATAAAAATATATAAGTAATGTAATGTACGGTATTCATTTCTGCCATCTGTCAAAACTCCGTTCGCCTCCTCCTCCTTCATCAAGTTCACCTCGCTTGGCCCGAAAGGTCATAATTGTGATTAACAACATTATTTTTCATTGATTGTATTATTTTCTCATTGGTTCTTTTTAACATTCATGCACATGTAAATGATTATGTTGTCATTAATGAACATATTTCTTTCAAGTGGGTACAATATTTACACTGGAAACAGTGGCGGCTGCTGGTCATTCAAGGAGGGGAAGCTCATTTTTTGCCGGTTTACATCATAAATGTGTTTATATATTTCTATGTAAATTCTACCCTCCGTTCCTAGTCTTTTTTTTACCAAAGACAAAGTAGCTGGGGATCGGTAAAGTCTCCGGACTAGGTCAGAACAATGGAAAGAAAAACTTGGAAAATGTCTCGTGTGGATTTGCTCATTTTACTGTCAATGAAAAAGGGCTTTCCGCCGCAGAGATATCATTCAATCCAACCCGTGCAGAAGTTGAGCATCCGGGCCAGCCCACTGCCCCATAGACTGCCAGCGACGCTCAGCATCCATTGGGCGGGACAAAGCCCAGCATTTATCCAATGAGCATCCTGTTTCGTGCAGTGGAACAACACAATCTACGCTTCTCTATCAAAGTCAATAGATGCTCGGCGTCCGACTGTGTAAAACGCTGTGATGCTGCCGGGATGAACAAGAAGGAAGTCATCAGTTACCTGTGATAAGTAGCAGTACATATTTCACCACTTTTTTTAGACATTTTATGGGAAGCTGAGCTTCCTTTGCAGTTTTAGAGCAAGCACCACTGCCTGCAACCTATCTGTGACACCTACAGCACACCTCACTGCTCTCCTAATGCCCGCATAAATGTCCTGCATAACTCTAACTCTAACATACCTTTCTGATGCCTGAAATGTCCTCCTTTAGAGCAGTTACAACTTCCACCCTTGCCGCTCTCCATTATTTTGTACATCCGTCAGTTTCTCAAAGTTTTATTTCCATCTTACTTGTGAGCATATTCCCATCTCTGTCCTTAGATGCTGCACAACCTTCCCATCACGATCTCTCTGCCTCGCCCATCTCTACAGGTCCTTGTCTCCTTCCTTCCTGTCTAGTCTCTTGTGCAGGTGTTCCCATTATGTCAATCCTGAGCCTCCGAAGATAGTTTGGGTTTATAGTTTGGGTTTATTGCATAAATGTCACTTTGTAGATGTCCCATTACATCAGTCGGCTGACATCAAGCTCCCTTTCTGATTTGCCTATTAGCTAGATGACGTCTTCCTCTTCATTTTGCTATAGGATTTATACTTCATAGTGTTGGACCACATCCAAAGTCAAGTCCAACTTGAAGCCTTTCAAACTCATGGATGGCAGCGTCAGGACAAGATAAAAGGTACGTAGCGAGCCTTAAGTCTGTGCATGTTTGTGTTCTGGTTGAATGGGGGGGGCTAAAAATGTACTGAATCGATTTTAAAGTTACTGAATCGTTTCGGATCGTATGGTTCTAAGTGAACCAATATGGAATCGGCAACCATGAATTGTGATACGAATCCAATCGTTGTTCAAACAAATCGTTACACCCCTACTACACGGGTTCTGGACAATTGAGAAATAATGTGTAGTTATTAGGGATGTGCGAAAATATTTAACCATCAATATTAACGACCAGATATTGGCATAAAAATGTAATATTGACAGATATCGGTATCTGTTCTTTTTCCCTGTAATGAAAACTGATTTTAAAATATGCTGTATAAAGGCTTATGGGCTCCCTTATTTTCTGGCACGCAAATGATGACCTCATCAAAGAGCATCTGAAGTTAGTACATAACCATGTTTGGCTATTAACACGCTTGCTCTCTCTGTGTGTGACTAACGTTTCGCCTTATAACGGCCATCTTTCCTAGAAGGGAGCTGTGTTATATTTACTATATTTAGCAAGAAGGGGTGTGTTAAGTATTAAAGTCAGGAAGTGTTTCTGGCTTGAAGTATCTGCCGTACGGCATCTCTTTTTGTACGTAAGCACCACCGTGCCCTGCTGGTTTGGTCGGTCTAAAAGCTGCATAAACCCTCCATAATGCAGTTGTACAGATCCAACATGGCAGAGTTTGGACATAGTGCTTCGTTGTCTTGCCAAAGACTCGCCGTCATGGCAAAACCGCATAGTAGAACCGATGCTCCTCCACATTGAGAGAAGCCAGATGAGGTGGCTCGAGCATCTGGTTAGGATGCTCCCCGGACGCCTCTCTTTGGAGATGTTCAGGGCACGTGCGACCGATAAGTCTGGCCTTACCTGCTTAGCCTGCTGTCCCAGCGAACCCACCTCGGATAAGCGGAAGAAAATGGATGGATATTTGAGAAGAAAGTTTAAATATTTTGAACCAAAAAAAACCCAACAGCAAAAATGGAGAAAACAGAGCAAAGACTCAAGTTGATACTAATAATAAACATTTTAAGCAATATCACAAAGACGAAATGCAGTTTATAATTATTAATTAATATAATTAGCACAATTAATTAACATATTTGGTTTGCAAACTATCACTGTGACCCTTGCATGTTTTCATTTTTCAGCATGTGGCCCTCACGAGAAAAAGTTATACCATATGTGTTAAAGTTACAGAAGCTGCAGGTCAGGTTTTGAAGGCAAAACGTCTTTGAAATAAAAAATGCTCATTTTCATTATTTAGGGATTCCAGCAAAGAGTGTTGACATTCAGCCAACATTTTGGGAGCCTGAGGGAACAGCGGGAGTCGACTTGTGATGTCGTTCCAGACAATACGAAAATAACAATCTGGAGGAAACATGCAAATTTCAAACGACTCCTTCAGGAGTCATCTACAGGAAAGCACGACTAGTTGAGCATACTACCGTATATCTTTAAATAGCAGTTGAAAGTCATACATTTTGTCCTATCTGCACTGATGAGGGCGGTCAGGGTGTTCTTACCTTGTCTCATGTCACGTATGCCAATCACACACGTCTGAGCTATCGGTGGCCCGTATTGTGCTGCACTTGGCTTAAGACGCAAACACACATGCTCCACTCACACACGCCATCTTCCACATGCGCGCCGAGCTTGAGAGCGGGATCCTGATCCAAGACTGACTGGTGCATATTCACAAGACGTGCCTACAGGAAAGAAGCGTGGAGGTAGACGTCGAGTTGTATACGTGCATTCTAAAGGTGGAACATTGTCAACTGTGCGTTGATGATTTAGAGATTACAAGTCATTACAAGTAACAGGTTGTCTAACTAACCCATTTACTGACACCAGCAGACTACCGGGCCAAAAGGCACCTTGCCAAGCACAGTCAGTCAGTCTACACTTTAGCTACTCTAAAGTAAGCTGTGTGTGTGTGTAGACAAAAAAGGCCAGCCTAAATACACACTTATAATGACATCGAGCAGATCTGTGTCCTCTTACCAGTCTCCCCCTTGATGGTTAGTATCCAGCCTTTGCAAGTGTTGAACGTCATTCCAATCAGCATCAGCTGAAGCACTGGGTTAATCCTCATTGCAACACACACAAATCCACACGCAGGCATGCGCACGCACACACACAAAACAGCAGAGGAAATGGAACAATGTAATGAGACGGGGCATGTTCTTTCTACAACCCCATTAGCAGTTGGAAAACGAAACCATCACAAGTGTTGGAGCAGAGTGGACAGGTTCTTACTTTGACATTTCATCCTTCAGTTCAGTTTTATGTGCTGGAATTCAGAATTTGACTCTTATTGTGGTGAATATGCTACATGCAGTACACAGAAATGCCCACAGGCACAAACAGGATGTGCATCGAGGATGGGTTGTCCATAATAAAAGGCCACACTGCCTTGCTCAAGGACACCTCAGCAAATAAGAAACATGTTCTGACAAAGAGCCACACAAAGTCTGCAAAGTATTGTTACACAAATCTCCAAGAAAGATGCCACCTTTGACCTCTTTTATGGCATTGCAAGTAGAGTCAGGCTTAAAGATGTTGGTGACCTGCTTATTTCATCCAGCAATATTGAAATTACTCATAAACACAGGTAATGTAATATTACATTTCAAGAAAAAAAATCACTTGTTGATGTAAAGCAGTGGCGCACAAACTTTTTTTGCCGCGCCTCCCTTTTGGAGATAAGATTATTTTCAGTGCCCTCCCATCCCCATCTACCGTCCCGGGTCGGTGCCCTGTGAGGAAGGCGAGGGTGGCCAGGGGCTGAGCCGGCTAAGGCTGCGTTGAACAACTACAAGCGCGCACGGATAAACACAAGAGCGTTAAGAGTTTTGTTGGAACGCTAAGGCAGTAGAGAATTTGAACACACACATTATATTTGAACTATTTACTATTTATTTCTTACATGACCAATATTTATTTCATGATTTCGTATTATTTAAGATGTATATTTATTGAATTGCATTTTGACATATTTAATGTCATTTTCCATAATATTTCTATTGTGATAACGTTTATTTGAATATGCTTCAGCACAATGTAAAGTGTCTTTTAAATATGGATTGCAACATTAATCTGTCACCCACCAGAGGTGAAGGGCGGGATCAATTATCTGATTGACTTTTCATCCTGAAATGAAGTATATAAATAAATATGTAATGAAATACATAATTTGGTCACAAATTATCTTTAGATAGATAACAAGATAAGATTATAAATTCAATGAAATTAATTCATGGACAATTTCATACAAAACTCAAAACTTCATAATTTAATTCATTCTTATTCCAATAAAAGATCAAAAATTCCCCCTTTTAACACACTACAACATTGTCCTCCCAGATTGTGTTTGGTCAAGCGTGGATACCATCATCTGACATAAAGGAGAAGATTCATTCATTCTCTATGCCACTTGTTCACCAAAAGCTTTTTTTAATTATTGGGAACTATAAATAGGACTGCGACAGGAGAGAAGGGTAAAATAAGCACATTTCTTGGGAAAAATGGTAGAGTTGACAAAATGTACAGAATGGATTTGGGTCTACCTGTCTATTCGTCCACCCAAAGATGTAACACTTTTCTTACAAAATGGAATAAAAGCCTATTACACAGTGTACAGAAAACAAATAAATTGTTTAGGTAGAAACTCACTGTGTCACAAAGAACCTTGCATCATCAGTTCTACTGAAAAACAAATGTCATTGAGGGTATTCATGATTATACCATGATAAATCAAAACAAATTACTTTCACTACCTTATAATGTGGTTTTCTTCTTTTTACTTAGACATTTTGGTCTGGTCAGTCCAGTTTTATATGACACCAATCGTATTTAATCTTTTAATAAGCAACAATATGATTTAGCAAATACAGTGGTATGCAAAAGTTTGGCCACCCCTGATCATTTCCAAGATTTTCCTTTCTAAATCATTAGTTGTTTGTATCAGCAATTTTAGTTCAGTTCAGTGTATAAAATGTCATACAGTAGATGAAGTGAAATTATTAAATTTTAGGATTTACTGAAAGTGTGCAATAATTAAACAAAATAGGCAGGTGCATAAATTTGGGCACCCTTGTTTTATTGATTTGAATAGCTTTAGCACTAATTATTGGAACACAAAATTGGTTTGGTAAGCTCATTGACCCTTGACCTACCTGGAGGTCATGCCAGTCATAAGAAAGGGTATTTAAGGTGGCCAATTTCTCCGAAGTGTGGCAACACGGGAGACTCAAAACAACTGTCAAATAACCTGAAAACAAAGATTATTCAACATCATGGTTTAAGGGAAGGATACAAAAAGCTAGCTCGGAAATTCCAGCTATCAGTTTCCACTGTGAGGAAGGTATTGAGGTAATGAAAGAACACAATCACAGTACTGTTTGAGGCTTGGAGTGGCAGGCCAAGAAAAATCTCAGACAAGCAGAGGCGCAGGATAGTGAGTACAGTCTAACTCAACCCACAGACCTGCATCGGTCAATTATAAAGTGCACTTTGGGCTGTATGAGGAAGAAGCCGTTTCTGCGCACATGCAACAAACGGAGTTGCTTGGGGTATGCGAAAGCACATTTGGACAAGCCAGCTTAATTTTGAAACAAGGTGCTGTGCACTAATGAAACTAAAATAGAGGTATTTGGACGTAATAAGGAAAGGTGCATGGCGGATGAAGAACACAGCATTCCAGGACAAACAGAGCACTATCCACAGTAAAATTTGGTGGTGGCTCCATCGTGCTGTGGGGCTGTGTGGCCAGTACAGGTACTGACAATGTTGTTAAAATTGAAGGTCGCATGGATTCCAGTCAATATCAGCAGATTCTTGCAAGTTATGTTCAAGAACCAGTGACAAAGTTGAAGTTGCATCGAGATACTTCAACAAGACAACCCTGAACATTACTCAAATTCAACAAAGGTATTCATGTAGAAGAACAAGCACAACATTCTGGAATGGAATCTCAGTCCCCAGACCTGAATATTATTGAAAATCTGTGGTGTGGTTTAAAGCGGGCTGTCCATGCTCAGAAACCATCAAAGCTGACTGTTTCGTAAAGAATGGTCAAAGATACCGTCAACCAGAATCCAGACCCTCATTGGAAGTGTTTAGAGGCTGTTATTCTGCAAAAAGAGAATCTACTAAATAATGATGTAATTTTTCTGCTGGGGTGCCCAAATTTATGCACCTAACTAATTTTGTTTAAATAATTTGGTTTAAAAATTTTCTGATCCAAACAACTAATGATTTATAAAGGAAAATCTTGAATATGATCGGGGGCGCCCAAACTTTTGCGTACCACTGTATATGATTTAGCAATTCTGCAGTGCAACAAGTCATCTGACTGGAAGGGCTACAGATTTACACCCAATCCGCCTTATTTTGTAGGACTACTTACTGCCTTCTGCATTCCTAAGAAAAACAGGAGAAGACTGGGAAAGAAGTAGATAACCTCCTGACTACCAAGGAAAAAAAAATTGTCCAATCACGTTAATTCTCCCATCTTTGTAAAGTAATTATAATACTGCAAAATAATTTATTGAAAAAAAGTTTGTATTTGTAAGTTTTGATGTGTCCACTGCAGTAGACATCAGGACCCCATACATGTGAACCTGAACTTTGTTGGCAACCAGTTAACCAAAAGAAAATATCAAAGGGTAAACATGAGAAAGAGTTCAACATAAACATAACTGTCATTCATCTCTTTTCTTTTGTTTTTTTTGTGCTCATTTGGTATGATGCTTTAAAAAGCAATTCCCTTTCATGGAAGAAAACCTTGCACTTTGTGCACAGCACATGTTTTACTGCTGCAGCCAGATCTCCATCCGCCATCTCTGGAAGATGGTTGGCACAATAGTGTCTCAGAGCTGTACTTGGCTGGGGGTTCCACTTTTGACATGGGGAAGTGTCAGAAGTGTGAAGCTCTTCGCTATGACTGGTGGTTCCTGCTTGGGCTCGAGTAACTCTTCACCAAGGAGCAGTTTGAAGTCAGGGAACTTAAGTGGCTTCTTCCCCAAAAACTGGCACTGTTATACTGAAGCTATACATGAGTTGGTGATTGCCAAGTAAAAAACGGAAAAACTGCAGGCACTGTCCATTTCCTAGTGCGAGAGGCCATCCTGTAGAAACTTAACATTCGGTCGACTAAGTCCACACCCCATGTTGTGTTGTATTGTGCAATTTCCAGTGGCCTTAACCTTGAACTTCTTGGACCATATTTTGTGTGTGCCCCTCAATCCCGTCGGCAGATGATGCCATGACATGGCTTTGTTATGGCAGCAAGTTCAAGTNCATAACCATGTTTGGCTATTAACACGCTTGCTCTCTCTGTGTGTGACTAACGTTTCGCCTTATAACGGCCATCTTTCCTAGAAGGGAGCTGTGTTATATTTACTATATTTAGCAAGAAGGGGTGTGTTAAGTATTAAAGTCAGGAAGTGTTTCTGGCTTGAAGTATCTGCCGTACGGCATCTCTTTTTGTACGTAAGCACCACCGTGCCCTGCTGGTTTGGTCGGTCTAAAAGCTGCATAAACCCTCCATAATGCAGTTGTACAGATCCAACATGGCAGAGTTTGGACATAGTGCTTCGTTGTCTTGCCAAAGACTCGCCGTCATGGCAAAACCGCATAGTAGAACCGATGCTCCTCCACATTGAGAGAAGCCAGATGAGGTGGCTCGAGCATCTGGTTAGGATGCTCCCCGGACGCCTCTCTTTGGAGATGTTCAGGGCACGTGCGACCGATAAGTCTGGCCTTACCTGCTTAGCCTGCTGTCCCAGCGAACCCACCTCGGATAAGCGGAAGAAAATGGATGGATATTTGAGAAGAAAGTTTAAATATTTTGAACCAAAAAAAACCCAACAGCAAAAATGGAGAAAACAGAGCAAAGACTCAAGTTGATACTAATAATAAACATTTTAAGCAATATCACAAAGACGAAATGCAGTTTATAATTATTAATTAATATAATTAGCACAATTAATTAACATATTTGGTTTGCAAACTATCACTGTGACCCTTGCATGTTTTCATTTTTCAGCATGTGGCCCTCACGAGAAAAAGTTATACCATATGTGTTAAAGTTACAGAAGCTGCAGGTCAGGTTTTGAAGGCAAAACGTCTTTGAAATAAAAAATGCTCATTTTCATTATTTAGGGATTCCAGCAAAGAGTGTTGACATTCAGCCAACATTTTGGGAGCCTGAGGGAACAGCGGGAGTCGACTTGTGATGTCGTTCCAGACAATACGAAAATAACAATCTGGAGGAAACATGCAAATTTCAAACGACTCCTTCAGGAGTCATCTACAGGAAAGCACGACTAGTTGAGCATACTACCGTATATCTTTAAATAGCAGTTGAAAGTCATACATTTTGTCCTATCTGCACTGATGAGGGCGGTCAGGGTGTTCTTACCTTGTCTCATGTCACGTATGCCAATCACACACGTCTGAGCTATCGGTGGCCCGTATTGTGCTGCACTTGGCTTAAGACGCAAACACACATGCTCCACTCACACACGCCATCTTCCACATGCGCGCCGAGCTTGAGAGCGGGATCCTGATCCAAGACTGACTGGTGCATATTCACAAGACGTGCCTACAGGAAAGAAGCGTGGAGGTAGACGTCGAGTTGTATACGTGCATTCTAAAGGTGGAACATTGTCAACTGTGCGTTGATGATTTAGAGATTACAAGTCATTACAAGTAACAGGTTGTCTAACTAACCCATTTACTGACACCAGCAGACTACCGGGCCAAAAGGCACCTTGCCAAGCACAGTCAGTCAGTCTACACTTTAGCTACTCTAAAGTAAGCTGTGTGTGTGTGTAGACAAAAAAGGCCAGCCTAAATACACACTTATAATGACATCGAGCAGATCTGTGTCCTCTTACCAGTCTCCCCCTTGATGGTTAGTATCCAGCCTTTGCAAGTGTTGAACGTCATTCCAATCAGCATCAGCTGAAGCACTGGGTTAATCCTCATTGCAACACACACAAATCCACACGCAGGCATGCGCACGCACACACACAAAACAGCAGAGGAAATGGAACAATGTAATGAGACGGGGCATGTTCTTTCTACAACCCCATTAGCAGTTGGAAAACGAAACCATCACAAGTGTTGGAGCAGAGTGGACAGGTTCTTACTTTGACATTTCATCCTTCAGTTCAGTTTTATGTGCTGGAATTCAGAATTTGACTCTTATTGTGGTGAATATGCTACATGCAGTACACAGAAATGCCCACAGGCACAAACAGGATGTGCATCGAGGATGGGTTGTCCATAATAAAAGGCCACACTGCCTTGCTCAAGGACACCTCAGCAAATAAGTCTGCAAAGTCTGCAAGTCACACAAAGTCTGCAAAGTATTGTTACACAAATCTCCAAGAAAGATGCCACCTTTGACCTCTTTTATGGCATTGCAAGTAGAGTCAGGCTTAAAGATGTTGGTGACCTGCTTATTTCATCCAGCAATATTGAAATTACTCATAAACACAGGTAATGTAATATTACATTTCAAGAAAAAAAATCACTTTTTTGTGTTGATGTAAAGCAGTGGCGCACAAACTTTTTTTGCCGCGCCTCCCTTTTGGAGATAAGATTATTTTCAGTGCCCTCCCATCCCCATCTACCGTCCCGGGTCGGTGCCCTGTGAGGAAGGCGAGGGTGGCCAGGGGCTGAGCCGGCTAAGGCTGCGTTGAACAACTACAAGCGCGCACGGATAAACACAAGAGCGTTAAGAGTTTTGTTGGAACGCTAAGGCAGTAGAGAATTTGAACACACACATTATATTTGAACTATTTACTATTTATTTCTTACATGACCAATATTTATTTCATGATTTCGTATTATTTAAGATGTATATTTATTGAATTGCATTTTGACATATTTAATGTCATTTTCCATAATATTTCTATTGTGATAACGTTTATTTGAATATGCTTCAGCACAATGTAAAGTGTCTTTTAAATATGGATTGCAACATTAATCTGTCACCCACCAGAGGTGAAGGGCGGGATCAATTATCTGATTGACTTTTCATCCTGAAATGAAGTATATAAATAAATTTGTAATGAAATACATAATTTGGTCACAAATTATCTTTAGATAGATAACAAGATAAGATTATAAATTCAATGAAATTAATTCATGGACAATTTCATACAAAACTCAAAACTTCATAATTTAATTCATTCTTATTCCAATAAAAGATCAAAAATTCCCCCTTTTAACACACTACAACATTGTCCTCCCAGATTGTGTTTGGTCAAGCGTGGATACCATCATCTGACATAAAGGAGAAGATTCATTCATTCTCTATGCCACTTGTTCACCAAAAGCTTTTTTTAATTATTGGGAACTATAAATAGGACTGCGACAGGAGAGAAGGGTAAAATAAGCACATTTCTTGGGAAAAATGGTAGAGTTGACAAAATGTACAGAATGGATTTGGGTCTACCTGTCTATTCGTCCACCCAAAGATGTAACACTTTTCTTACAAAATGGAATAAAAGCCTATTACACAGTGTACAGAAAACAAATAAATTGTTTAGGTAGAAACTCACTGTGTCACAAAGAACCTTGCATCATCAGTTCTACTGAAAAACAAATGTCATTGAGGGTATTCATGATTATACCATGATAAATCAAAACAAATTACTTTCACTACCTTATAATGTGGTTTTCTTCTTTTTACTTAGACATTTTGGTCTGGTCAGTCCAGTTTTATATGACACCAATCGTATTTAATCTTTTAATAAGCAACAATATGATTTAGCAAATACAGTGGTATGCAAAAGTTTGGCCACCCCTGATCATTTCCAAGATTTTCCTTTCTAAATCATTAGTTGTTTGTATCAGCAATTTTAGTTCAGTTCAGTGTATAAAATGTCATACAGTAGATGAAGTGAAATTATTAAATTTTAGGATTTACTGAAAGTGTGCAATAATTAAACAAAATAGGCAGGTGCATAAATTTGGGCACCCTTGTTTTATTGATTTGAATAGCTTTAGCACTAATTATTGGAACACAAAATTGGTTTGGTAAGCTCATTGACCCTTGACCTACCTGGAGGTCATGCCAGTCATAAGAAAGGGTATTTAAGGTGGCCAATTTCTCCGAAGTGTGGCAACACGGGAGACTCAAAACAACTGTCAAATAACCTGAAAACAAAGATTATTCAACATCATGGTTTAAGGGAAGGATACAAAAAGCTAGCTCGGAAATTCCAGCTATCAGTTTCCACTGTGAGGAAGGTATTGAGGTAATGAAAGAACACAATCACAGTACTGTTTGAGGCTTGGAGTGGCAGGCCAAGAAAAATCTCAGACAAGCAGAGGCGCAGGATAGTGAGTACAGTCTAACTCAACCCACAGACCTGCATCGGTCAATTATAAAGTGCACTTTGGGCTGTATGAGGAAGAAGCCGTTTCTGCGCACATGCAACAAACGGAGTTGCTTGGGGTATGCGAAAGCACATTTGGACAAGCCAGCTTAATTTTGAAACAAGGTGCTGTGCACTAATGAAACTAAAATAGAGGTATTTGGACGTAATAAGGAAAGGTGCATGGCGGATGAAGAACACAGCATTCCAGGACAAACAGAGCACTATCCACAGTAAAATTTGGTGGTGGCTCCATCGTGCTGTGGGGCTGTGTGGCCAGTACAGGTACTGACAATGTTGTTAAAATTGAAGGTCGCATGGATTCCAGTCAATATCAGCAGATTCTTGCAAGTTATGTTCAAGAACCAGTGACAAAGTTGAAGTTGCATCGAGATACTTCAACAAGACAACCCTGAACATTACTCAAATTCAACAAAGGTATTCATGTAGAAGAACAAGCACAACATTCTGGAATGGAATCTCAGTCCCCAGACCTGAATATTATTGAAAATCTGTGGTGTGGTTTAAAGCGGGCTGTCCATGCTCAGAAACCATCAAAGCTGACTGTTTCGTAAAGAATGGTCAAAGATACCGTCAACCAGAATCCAGACCCTCATTGGAAGTGTTTAGAGGCTGTTATTCTGCAAAAAGAGAATCTACTAAATAATGATGTAATTTTTCTGCTGGGGTGCCCAAATTTATGCACCTAACTAATTTTGTTTAAATAATTTGGTTTAAAAATTTTCTGATCCAAACAACTAATGATTTATAAAGGAAAATCTTGAATATGATCAGGGGCGCCCAAACTTTTGCATACCACTGAATATGATTTAGCAATTCTGCAGTGCAACAAGTCATCTGACTGGAAGGGCTACAGATTTACACCCAATCCGCCTTATTTTGTAGGACTACTTACTGCCTTCTGCATTCCTAAGAAAAACAGGAGAAAACTGGGAAAGAAGTAGATAACTTCCTGACTACCAAGGAAAAAAAAATTGTCCAATCACGTTAATTCTCCCATCTTTGTAAAGTAATTATAATACTGCAAAATAATTTATTGAAAAAAAGTTTGTATTTGTAAGTTTTGATGTGTCCACTGCAGTAGACATCAGGACCCCATACATGTGAACCTGAACTTTGTTGGCAACCAGTTAACCAAAAGAAAATATCAAAGGGTAAACATGAGAAAGAGTTCAACATAAACATAACTGTCATTCATCTCTTTTCTTTTGTTTTTTTTGTGCTCATTTGGTATGATGCTTCAAAAAGCAATTCCCTTTCATGGAAGAAAACCTTGCACTTTGAGCACAGCACATGTTTTACTGCTGCAGCCAGATCTCCATCCACCATCTCTGGAAGATGGTTGGCACAATAGTGTCTCAGAGCTGTACTTGGCTGGGGGTTCCACTTTTGACATGGGGAAGTGTCAGAAGTGTGAAGCTCTTCGCTATGACTGGTGGTTCCTGCTTGGGCTCGAGTAACTCTTCACCAAGGAGCAGTTTGAAGTCAGGGAACTTAAGTGGCTTCTTCCCCAAAAACTGGCACTGTTATACTGAAGCTATACATGAGTTGGTGATTGCCAAGTAAAAAACGGAAAAACTGCAGGCACTGTCCATTTCCTAGTGCGAGAGGCCATCCTGTAGAAACTTAACATTCGGTCGACTAAGTCCACACCCCATGTTGTGTTGTATTGTGCAATTTCCAGTGGCCTTAACCTTGAACTTCTTGGACCATATTTTGTGTGTGCCCCTCAATCCCGTCGGCAGATGATGCCATGACATGGCTTTGTTATGGCAGCAAGTTCAAGTGTGCTTTGTCTCACCACCATCTCGGATGATCTTTATCCTTTATTTTTGTATGGCCTAACCCCTATGATCTTGCAGACTTTTGGAACCCTGCTATTCATCAAGGTTCTAGTCTCTGTCAGCCCTTTTGTCATCAGGGTGTCAAGAAGGTTGATTGTTGTAAAGTTCTGTCCAAGAACGGGTGGGTGCCTTGGGGAACACACTCTGTCAAATGATGAACAGCTTGTTCTCAAATGCCCTTTCCTCTTGTAACTGTGAAGGTAGTTTTTCCTTGGTAGACCACAAGAGTCCAAGACTAGACCAGTTGGTGCAGCTAAGACAAACACCTTCAACCCAGTTAGGTTTGGTTTGTCCAGTACATACTAGCACACTGGGCATCGACCAGTTGGAAGAACTATTTTCTTGTCAATGATAAGCAGTATAGAAGAGGACATTTTTAAAACACTAAAATACTAGGGTCAAATAGCGTAAAAATAATTCAAACAACACGTCAATGTTTTCTTAAGAGACTTGTAGAACACATGTAGAACACATGCCAACAACATTTCAAGCCAAAAGGTGTTTAATAAAAAGTATTATACGCTTACGTTTCCTTTTCCCATAAAATGTGCTTGCACTGAGGCGAAACCGTTTTCTTTTATGATGTAATCAAACATAATTCAGTTGTATGCAGTGAGTTGGAGATATTCAGGTTTACAAATGTCGTCTAGAGAGGACAAATTTGAACTACTGGTAGTCAGGAGGATATGAAAAACATGCATATGTTTTTTTTTGTTGATCTTGTGGGTGATTGCGTTGAGGCTATTGTCGCCAGGGGTACTGTAAAGGGAGGAACAATTAGGAGAATTCCAAGGGCCCATGACTGACAGGGCCCCCAGTAAATAGGTAATCATTTTGCTGTTTTGTTGTGATTTTTAAATATACTCAGAACAAGATTAAAACAATCTCTTGTATTTGATATCCACATTGACTAAAAGTAAACTTCTGTATTGACTGACCCCCCTCACGTAGCTCCATGAAACGGTTTGGTCCACTACAGCCTTCACTGTGTGTCGTAGCTGCAGCGTGTTTCCTCTCAGTCGACATTCGCGTCACAGCAGAGTGGAACTATGCTGTCAGTGTCTAGTAAAATAATGTCTGGGAGTGAAAAGAGTACAGACAGAAGAAAGGTAAGAGAAAAAGGAAACAAAAAGCATGTCAATATGGTGATTTTTAAAATATGACCCAAAATTCCTGGTGGCGCCCTTGGTGGTCGGGATATGGTATAAATTGGCAGAGCATTAAATACTATTGCTGGTAATTATGACTCACCACACAAGAGGGTGTTGTTTCAGCCAATCGTATGCCTCTATCGGAAGGCCAATGTGACGCGTACATTGTCCGACGACCTTACGGATTAAAACAACAGGAATGTTATCCAGGTTATGTACACCTGTACATAACCTGAATCCTTTACATTCCAGGTGAGGCATGCTTCATTTTGGACAAAATACACAGTCTGGTAAAAAAAAGGACATATTTATTTTATTGAGAACAATGGCATTATTTTTGAAAGAATATTGGTGAATGTTGGAGGTAAAATTTAGCTTAGGAGGAAAGAGGAGTCAAAGAGACGAAGGTTAAGGCTAAAAACCTGGGTGTCAGTACTTAGGCCAAGGACCCCATCGGGTCCCAGGCGGGAAGTATGATAGGCTCTTGCTGCATTACTTCCAAGACATCAGGAGAGAGGAACTTCTTGTCCACCACCACCTCATAAACATATTCTGAGAACCAATCATCTGTCATGATGAGGTAACCTGCGGGGGTAGACACACATGCAGAGAAACAAATGAACGCACACTTTGAATATGAGTTGGTATGCTATGGTTCAGATTTATAGGAATGACACCACTTATTTAACATAACGTACTCAATAACACAACGCTCAAAGCAAACTGTACACCGTTTAATTCTGGGCTATGTCAAATGCTTCTACTGACTGAAATGGCTAAATGAAAATACATTTCTTAAACAAAATTGAAAAACCAATGAAAATGCAATGATGCAAACAATACCTCTGGTCTGAAAACAGAGGTACCAAAGGAAGTCCTTCGCCTTGGTGGTGAGCACTGACATTTTGTTGTATGTAAAGAAAGAAGGTGGGGAAATGTAACGTAATTGTACATTTTGAGACAAAGATGCACCACCGTGCTTCTTTTATTGCTTGCATGTGTCTTGGCCCATTTATGGCAAAGGATGAAAGTCTTATGAAAAGCAAACTCAAGATGTGAGAAGTAGGTGGCGAGCGTTTGGTCTGAGAAACCAAACCTTACGCAGAGTTCAGTTTATTTTCTCTCAATCCCCTTCCTTACAAGTTCTGAGAATCCCGCACACAGTTGAGTTATCAAAGACATCACAATGGCCGTTTTTGAGATGAACCACTGGGAAGCCATGTGTTGGGTATATACCGGGTGTCATTATTTGTTTTTAGGGAAAGGTTGACTGTTTCTCTGACAGCCGTCTCACTTGCCACACAACTAGAAACATTTACAGCGTGGCCCGGGGCTCATTTCCGGTATATGAACTTTGAACCCTGCGGCTTACACAGTAGTAGGGCTAACTTCTAATTTTGTGGCATCTCCTTTACTTTGTAACTACTTGTAAAAGTGGCCAACTTATTTTTTTTGTATGTGGCCCTCAGTGGAAAAAGCTTGGATACCCTTGATTTGCCTAAATAGAAGGGATAGTTTTGAGGGTCACTTCATCGGATAGAAACATTTTGGGGAGAGCCCTTTTCTGTGCTCTTCTGTACACATTTGGAGTTTGGTGTGGAAGTCGTCATAGACCTTTGGTATAAACTAGAATAGAGATTGTGTTCATCAGGACAGAGTAGTTGTTACTACTACTACAGTACTTGCAGTAAAGCTCACCTAAGGCTGATGTCCAATCCTGTTAAAATATGAATAACAACCCCAATGCTTTGCCAAGCATTTGTTCAAAATATGCAAAAGTATCAGAGATGGCAGATATGTGAGCGCTTTAATAAGGTGGACGCAGAAAGGTAAATCTCTCCTGAGAGACTCTTCTGGCTTAGAGAAAATATTAAATGGCTGAAAGGGAGCTCTCTTCAAAGTTATTCTTATCTATCAATCTATTCATCATACTACCTGAATGGACTGTACTTGTACAACATTGCCATTCACGGTCTGTTCATGACTTTTCCGCTTTCAGATTTTGTCAACAAACCAGGCCCCCCGATTCCCAAGAGAATGACACTTTCCTGAAACAAAGCTTTATTAATTTGGCTACGGAACGGCTGAACCGCTTGCCCTTCCTCATCTGATGATTGTTATTATGAAATAAGATATGATTGAAATAGTACTGACGTGACTACGTGGGTTTTCACATGTTTTCCTAAACATTCGCTATGGTTTGTGGGTTGAAACAAATATTGTCAGAGTGTATAGTGTGCTACATTGTAAGTGTGTGTTGGCACATGGCTGACCTGAAATACTCTCCTACAATTTACAGTGGAATGCCAAGCCCAGAGACAAAGAGGATGAAGGGGTCAGGGAAAGATGGGGGGAAGAAGGCAGTAAAGTCTGGTGCAGTGGTGTAAAGAAGTTGCTGGGAAGTGGGGGCCTGTTGCATGAAGGCATTCTGGCCTCTGATGAGAACATCTGTTGCATCTCTCAAGTATCAAAGGGAAAATGTATATGATTCAAGTATCTTGAATCACATACATTTCAAAGTTAATTAATGTCAGTGCATAAAGTTAAATGCGGGGCAGGAAAGGGGCCGCCCTTCCCTACATGCACAACACGTGCTGTGCGTAGAGTTCCACGATTCACGGGGAGCACCATTTTAAACACGGGGGCACAATTTTGAAGGATTTTTTGCGGAAAGGCTTTGCATCGCTGCCGCGATATATAAAACACGTCGGCCCAAGGCAGGAGAGAAAGAAAGATATGTAATCTAACTACAAGCAATCTAACACCTATTAGTGTAAATGGTACAGCTGCTGCCTTTGAAGTTGGAGGGCAAGGGTTCGTTCCCAGACCTATGGTGGACCTCAGAGGGCCAGGTGTAACTGAAATCATACAATCACCTCAATATAGTATTACATAATTAACCCTTTTCTATTATGTATTTTACCATAAAAGTGGTGGGAAACTTGTTATGAAATCAGACAGTTTAACAAAAGCAACTTTCGTTTCATCGAATATTGTATGATTGAGTAATAAGAAGTACATTTGCAAATGCAGTATACATTCTCAGCCACATATTAAAAAAAAATGTATTAAGCCAAGTGAATGTGCCTTATTGCATTAGTTTTATGGCTGCAAGGACCCTCCACCCATCCATTTTCTATGCTGCTTCTCCTCACTAGGGTCGCGGGGGTATGCTGGAGCCTATCCCAGCTATCCTAGGACGAGCGGCAGGTCGCGGACTGGTCGCCAGTCAATTGCAGGGAACATACTGTAGAGGCAAACGAGCATTCCCATTCACATTCATAACTATGGACAATTAACCTAACATGCATGTTTTTGGAATGCGGGAAGAAACGTGGAGAACACGCACGCACAGGGAGAACATGCAAACACCACTCAGAAATGCCCAATGGAGATTCACGGCCAGATCTTCCAGATCTCCTAACTGTGTGGCAATCTTGTCCTGTAAAATGTTACACTTAAATACAATTAGATTGCTTTCCTGTGAGTGAAAGGTGGAGGCTTACAATCTCTGGTCACTACTGGAGATAAAGGAAGGGCTAGCAGGAGGATCTTAACAAGGTCTTAAAGGAAATATTGACGTTGTTGAATAAATGTAGGAGTGAAAAATGTAGTAAAAATGCACTGTGGGGGAGACAGAGGTGGGAGAAAAAAATCTAAAATAACCATATTAATTTGACTATACATAAAAACACAACACACATCCAGAAAGTACTAATTTTGGTTACCTTTGTTCCCACGGTCATCACCCCAGGAGTTTTCCACCCTCCACTTTTCATAGCCTTCTTTTCCATCCTGAGAGACAGATGGAAAAGATGATGGGGAGATTGCAGCAAAGAAAGTGTCCTGACAGCTGGTGTTGCTTACAAGGGGGAAGGTGACAGTCAATTAACAAAGCGTAAACTTGCATGCAATAAACCCTGGGAAAATGAATCAGGACATTTCCACTGCTGCTTTCGGTCACGACATATTTGTTCGTGCCCACCTTGTCTGTGACAGCAGTGAGGATCATTGCGTGGGTCATGAGAGAGTCTCCACATATCAGCCGCTCGGCTTTAGTGAGGTTCTTCACTGAAACTCCAAACACCAGCTCGTGATTGAAGCTGCAAGTACACATTTTTACATCATGCACTCGTATCAGTTCACATTAAAATACCTGTTACTTTTTAGATAATTTAACTGAGCCAACTACACAAGCTGTAAACATCATTTTGAAATGAATAAGTAAATTCAGCTACTTAATGGAAAGGTATCGCTTTTCAAGACAGAAACATGATACAATTTAGTAGATAAGGGTTGAGGGCAAAGGTAAATACTGTAAAAAGAAAAAAGAAAAAGCCTGACAAGTTCAGATTCCACATGTGCGAACTTCATGACTCCTTGTTTTTGACTATGACTTCTTGTTTATCATCGACACCCACAGGAATTAGCTTATCTTCAAAACAGAGTGAGTCAAAAATTTAGCATGAAGCTAGTTGATCAGTTTGCATATTTATCCTTGGCGCCAGTAACTCAGACGAATAGTGGTGCACCTGGAGGACAAAGACCATCCGGTTCTGTGGAGAGACAGATGCATCATTGAGGCAGATGACATCCGCTGTTGGCAAGTGAAGCTGCCACAGTGATGCAACACAAACACCAGTGATGCAAGATTGTCAAATTACGGTAAGCCTATTTAGGGTTGTATCACATTTTCACTTGTTAAATGGCTCTTGGTGTGGACAGATTTGTAGAACTAGGCCCACAAAGCTTAATCTCACACAGTGGAACCTTGGATGTTGGACCAAAATGTTTAGGAAAAACTTTGAGACTTGAAAGAGTGCTTTTACAACACATGCCAACACTGACTCTTGAGGCAAAATAATTTCCTGCAGTTTGCCCCTGAGGAACAACTTGCAACATTTAGCGACATTTACCGTATTTTCTAGATTATAAGTCACATTATTTTCAGAGTCTGGCTGATCCTGTTACTTATAGTCAGGTATGACTTATATGCAGTATAAAAAATACAGTGTATAATTTATATTTGAAATGTTGATACATTAGCGTTGGCAGCCACAAGAGGGCACTCCGTTTGTGATAACTACAGTATATATAAAGTCAGGAGCTTGGTGAATTTTCTGACCGGTAACTTGCATAATGGACACATTAGCTTGTTATGTTAATTTAGCCTATTCAGCCTCCAGGTTGCATTATTTATTCTACTGTGTACCTGAATAACAGTTAGGAACACCCCAATTATATATTATTTATTTATTGAAATTCAAGTTGTTTCAGGTCCAATGGATACTAGCTTGGTAATGGTACAAAGGTAACCGGTAAAGTGCCAGAGGTTAAAAAAGGTAAGCCTAATGGTAGGTAAAAAAGAAAAAAATGTATATTCCAGGGCCCACACAGTGGGTCAACAATTTAAAGCTGTTCTGCAGAAATGGAGGTGGATCAAGCCTTGACAGTTGGTGCAATTACCTGCAACAGGTGTTCCAAGTTCTGGAGAACATACTACCTCCACTGTTTGCATAAAAGCAGTGTTGGTACTATACCCTCGTGAGCATCAGCTGAACAGTATTGAAATGGAGAAAGTAATTTGTTGCTACAAAAATGGCAAGAAATTAGGCAATTAACATTGGAAAAGAGACAGACCATCTTAACACTTAATAATGTAGGTTTTTTATCCAGATAAATTGGAGTGTTCTAAAACTTTTGACCGGTAGTGTATGTTTTTTCCTCTTTGTGATGCATTTTGTGACTGATGCAACTTTGAGTTCAGAGCGACTTACAGTCCGAAAATATGGGTAATCATTTGTTTTTCCACAAAGCCACCTTACAAACATTTGCCATGCAAAACTGATCCACCCAGATGAGTTTCACAAACTCTCCTAGTGTTTTCAAGTTATTCAGTAAACACAAAACACAGTAATGTGCTGAGTTACCTACAAAATTTACCAAAGTTACACTGTTGACATACATTCATTATACTTCAGGAGTAGAGTTCTGTCATATGTTTAGCTGGGAAGTACAGTGTTTTTTAACCAGCAGTGACAAAATGATGAATTATGCAGTTTAATGAAGAAGAAAGTAAAGAACATTATTGTCAATACCGTGATTTTGGTCATCATTGCAACAAAATGACAAGACAAGACACTTTATGTTCTACTCACACATTCATGTCATTAATCCCCAGCTTGCCGTGGAAATGTTTATCCACGTCACATCCAAACCACACTGCCTAAAACAGAAAGAGCAGCCATCTTCAAATAATCCAAATGCAGACTAGAGTTGTAGCTGCTCATGCCAACATACTTCTCCATCCTTTATGGATTCTGCTGCAGCCTTTTTAAGGAGATGGACAGGCTGATTGTTGTAGAGAGTCTTGCCACCGTCTATCATGTTACCCAGGTACTCCACACTATACAGCTTCCCGTAAGGATTTTGGGGTCGAGGGTCATTCACAAGGCAGATCTGATGATGGCATGCACATAGAAGCTCAGAGACTAAACAGCTGCTAATGGGTGTCACAAACATACTGTAGGTTCCACAAACATGTTGTTAGAGTAATAAATGGTAGCACTATGAGGGCCCCACATACTTTGTCTTGAATGTTGTATAGGGGTTTGACGTGCTCCCTGTAGAACTCCTGTGGGGTGAGGGGGCCTATACGATGGAAGTTCTTTTCCTTGTCCCTGTACTCCCAACAGATGGTATCAGGTGGGTTACCAAGACAAACACTTGCCACCCGGAACACCTACACAGCAAAAACACAGTTTTGACATCACTTTCTTTGTTGGACTTTCACTTTACGATAGCTTTACACACATTGTGCTGTTTGTGTGTTAGAAGTAGAAATCAGAATACTCTTATACTTGTTTTCTTTACAGTAACTTTTAGAATCATCAGTCATCAAGCAAAAAATCATCACCCAATAACATTCTAATAAGCACAAAACTATACCTCACCAAACATGGGTGTGGCCCCACAAATACCCCACTCATTTGTTGTCCTTTTTTACTAAAACATTTCCCTTATAACACCGTTTCCTTCATTTCCTCATTTGTACCCCACACCCTTTATTCCTTGTGTGTCTTCCTGCTGTGCTAAAGTTCAGTCTGATTTCCTGTGGGCTTATTCGTACTGTTTGGACTACTCAGTCAGTTAATCTGGCCCTTTAAACCCATGATATAGCTATCTCAGGAATTTTCCCTCATGCTAAGCACCCCTCCCATTCCCCTTTTCTCCTCTTCTACAACTGAACATACAAAAGGGATGTCATAAAAAATACAGTGAGTTTGAGAAATGAAGATGCGGAGCACTACCTTGTGCTGGAAGGTGAAAGATGTACCCATGTGTTTGTTAAAATCTTCCCTTTGAGATGCATAAAGTATCGATCAGTCTCAACACTGTACTGTATTTTTATGTACATATGATGAATCAATAAGTAATCAAATACATGATCACTTTTAGCTAGGCGATACCAGGTTCTCTCGTGTGAGGCCAATTCACCAGAATTTTACTGGGCAAATTACTAGGCATCAACAGTGGAGAGTTGTGCAATCACGACTTGCACAGTTGGGAGCATGCTAAATGCAAACAATGCTCTGTGCATTGCAGTCATGTGTCGGTGGCAAACGAACCCGCTCTTTGAAATAAATGACAACAGCCAGCTCGCCATATGGGAGGGGTTAAACACGCAGCACATGTTTTTGAAAGCCAATTTTCTTTTTTTATTTGCAATTAATTTCCATCAAACCGTGCTGCAAAGAACTCCCACGTGGTGTATCTTAAGAACTGATTTGTGTTGTTGGTGACTAGAGTGCTATTTAAATTTGGAAGTTCGCTGCAAGTGCCAGAACATCTGTATTTGATGATATCCTCAAAAAACAGTCACAAGTTTGGACACACCTTCTCAATTAAAACTTATCTAAATACTGTAGTGATAAGACATGCCTAAGTAATCTACATGAAATAGCTATGATTCAGTATTGGTAAAAGCCAAAGAAAACTATTACCTCAACCTCATTCACTTGATTTTTGTTTTGTGTATAAAAAGTACAAAAAATGTTAAAATTCTGGCCATTACTGTACTGTAGATTATGGACATTTATGACATAATTTTAACAACAAACAACACTTTTGATTCTCTGAATTCTATTAGGCAAATTATTTTCATTAAGCTATTAAAAAAATGTGATGAAATTAAAACCCAGGGGTGGACTTACCTGCAAACACGGGCATTTGAAAAATGCTTGAAAATGATTAAATCAGTCCAAGAATATGTACAATTTGATTATTATATATATAATTTGATATACAGTATATATATACAATACATATATATTTTTTATTATATATTCTTTTTTATTTTTTACTAATAACAGGCTGTATTCAATCACAAAACATTAATTTTATTTTTAATTGTTATTTGATGCGTTTTATCTTGAGTCCCACATTAACAGGTTCTGCACATGTTGCAGATTAAAAGAAAACAAATAATAAAAAAATATACATATACAGCAGATATACACCACCCACAGAGTGAAATTACGCATATAATGAAGAAAACAAAATAGTACAAATTAATACAAATTGATTTACTCCCACCCCCTACTTACTTATCATTTATTAATAAATTAAAATGTGAACACCACAGTAAGAGTAAGGGAGCAGTGTTTGAGCCGCAACATAGCGAGTAACGGCTTGTACGGTAGTTCTAGAGATGGCTGAGAGTGACATTTTCATCAGAAAGAAGCAAGTTGAAAGCGGGAAACAATATTAAATGTTGCTTAATGTTCTTATCAATTACAGTACAAGGGTTGAGATGATTGATTTGTTAGGTGATAATAACCCCCCAGGAGGATTTTAAGGAATTGTTAATATATGGCAAAGGTGGTTTCTTGGTCTAGTTACTGCTGCCCGCACTGAACACTGAAATCAAGTTTTGTGAGTGCAGTACAAGGATGTGGAGAGCCCCGATGACTGGGTTTGCCTTGTGCCCCCAAATGACTAAATGCGCCCCTGCCAGTACCAAACGAGAAAGTGCATCCAAACCTCTGACAGGTACTGTACATGGAAACATGTGGTGTTTCTGGTTTGATGACGTGTTAAAACATTTACAGGCGTGGTGCAGATGGAGACCATCGAGCATGTGTACACTGAACATGCTTGTGCACGAGGAAAAACAAGATAAATAAATCTCTGGAAATTAACTAACCCCCTCGGTTTAAAATGTAATGCACATTGTGGTTACCATTATACATTATACATACATTGTCACCTCCTACCCTGAGTGTACATTAAATATGAAGCAAGTCAGGAATATCAGCCTTTGCCATTAAACAATTTAAAACTGCTGTACAATTCCAAGAGATTCCAAGAAGGCAAACTTTTAGAAGGCTTACTCTTCAGGCAAGTGAGCACATGCACACACACACAGCACTTGCACAGGAGAATGTTTTGAAACCAAACAAATGATCCCTGAATAACATCCGCTTGAAAAAAAAAAAACTAGATAATTTTCCCTTTTTGCCTCCTACATGAAGAGACAAACATAAAGCCGGAAATCAACTTATTTCCTTATATTTCTAGTAACTGCTACTGTCTAAAAAAAGATGTAACTTTTAAGTATATGGACCAGTGTGAATACCTAATCAAATATACTTGCAGTACACACGTGTTCTCCAACTCATTCTCATGACATGACCGAATCCTCCATCACAGCTGGCCAAGACTGCAGAGTGATTTGCAAAAAAAAAAAAAACACTTCCAGGTGGACAAACAAACACTGACTACCATCAGCTTCTCCAACCAGACACGCAATGCTGTGTTTCAGCTTTTGCTCTTACAAAAAGTGTGTGTGTGTGAGAAACGTGTGACTGTTTAAACAATCTACAGGGCACCAGCAGAATACAACAAAACGGCCAACAACAAAGGATGCTAACAAGACTGCTGCGTTGCGAGCTTGTCTCAATGGGAGACTGACTGACGGCACATACAACACCGTATAAAAAGGACCAAATATTTGCACGCTTTCATGTACATGACAAATGTTTGTTACGTTGGAGTCATCAGATGTTCAGCTTCCTCAGGTGGAAAATGTTCCATACAGATTTTGATTCTACTTTGCTTTGTGGTCTCTCTATTCCAATATGGTGATGTCTAAATATATGTGTGCACACACACATGCATACCAAGTCACCAATGTCTTTGAATTACTGCAGTACATTGAATCTACTCCTTGACAAATCTGGTGCATGTGTAAAAGTAAGACAACTATTCAAAGACACATTAATTATTTGTATACACAAGTACTCATCTACTCCTATATTGTTTAATGATTATGGGCATTGCTGACTTGACTGCAACAGCACAACTCTCAGTGAAATGTTAATGAAACAGCCCCCTCTCCTGGTTAAAATGTTATTTTATTTTAATTTAATTATTAAGGTGATGTTACAATAAATCTTTAGACAATGATTTGTCTTTTTTATTGTTGATTTAAATGTTGATTTTGTTTTTTATGCACTTAACATTGTACAGTTATTTTTTAAAAAATTTTAAAAAAAAAAAAAAAAAAAATTTAAAAAAAACATTTTTTTTTCTTTAATTTTGACTACTTATCAGGTTTTTAGTCAGCAGACATCCATCACCACAAAGCGGTTGAAATTTCACGGCTTCTCTCAATCACGGTTTAAAATATATATATAACAATTGATAAATCATGGTGTTTTGTGGATTAATACGGGCCTAAAAAAGTATGCCTATTTATGCAAATGTTACCTATTGTTTACCTAAATGAAGCATTTTCAAGCATAAAATGGCTAAATGAACTAAAATACGGCATTAGGGAGATGCGGGAAGTAGGTGAAACCTACTAGCGCCAAACAGGCAAGTTTGAATAATCTCAAAACAAGCACAATAATAACATAATAATTGTAATAATTATAATCATAATAATAACAAGAGCTACAGAAGCAGATGTAATCCAGCTAAAACTCAACTCTGAATCCCAAGTGTCACTTCCTGTCTGCACATCTGGAACACATTTATTGCAGACCACACAAAGAGTTGTATGTCTTAAGTGGATTATTTTCTATGTTTATATGTACAATATTGATTAATATGAGTGTAAAGGTAATTATAGGGGGGTTATTTCATGTTCTGAGGGTTGTACTAATGTTAAACAAAAAAAACATTTTTAAAAAGGTCAAAATTGTTTTCTATGTCCTAACTACAAAAATATGTTATACTAAAAAAGGAATCATACTTGACGGAAATTCACTTATTACAGTTAGGTCTGGAACCAATTAACCGCGATAAATAAATATGAGGTAAGTGTATATGATTAGATTTGACTTAATAGAACTCAGGACTTTTTGATTACGTACAGCATCTTCCTCTGTCACAGGAAAAGCACTTTCTACAACACTGATACTGAATATTAATGAATAGACATTTAAAGCAGTTCAATAGCGCCTTAATAGGAACATAATTACAAAGCAAGTTGATTTAAGTAGTAAATAAAGTGTGGCTAAGCCAATTGTTCCCCAAAGGCAGGCAGTGGTTTTATATTGGAAAAGCTGATCAGAAAAGGATCAGAGAAAAATTGAATTCCTGAAAACATAAAAAAAGGGCAACATAAAAGGAGAGCGACTAATAACTATGAAATCATGTCGCATTTCCTTGTGTTGTTAATGGTTGTGTAAAGAGAAGCTTGGAGGACAGTAAATATCTAATGTCCACTGTTTTAAGCAAAACTAGATATAACATGTATGCAAGAAATAAGATATGTGTGGCATTTCTTGATATCTACTGGATCTATTCTAAAAAAATGCAATTCTCCCTGTTTCACATAAAAATATAGCCATCTTCAACCTCACCTCCTCCATCATGGTGTCGATGGCCTCATAGATTTCCAATTTAGTTGCATCACTGGCCACCATGTTCCTCAGTCTGAAGCAGTATTCTCTCAGCTGGGAGACACAATTCACAAAAAAATCTGTCAAGCCTCCTCAGAATTCTACAACTTGTTTTGCATCTTAAGTCTTAATTAAAAAGAAACTGCACACCTTATGATTGAGAATGCCATTCATTCTGCGTGAGGCTTCTGAGCTGTGTGATTCTGGGAAGCATTTCTTTGGGATGACGCCATACTTTTCTACAGATGACAATATTAACATTCATTTTTCATAGGTGATGGGTTGAAGAATGTAAAATTTAACCTAATCTTAACACATGGTAGATAATATTGTATTGTTTTCATGCTGTGGATGTTCAGCTGTTCGCTTCAAAGGGTATACCTGCACAATCTAAACCAGGCGTGTCCATAACATCCATCACAATCGGCAAAGGTAGTGTGGGTCATTACATGTTAACGATGTTAAAAAAAGTCAACTGTTTGACGATGCCACTCCGCATCCTGAACTCCACCATTAAAATGTATGTTTTCTGCACTTTTTGTGAAGCTATTTGTCATGAGTAATAGAAAAACATGCCCATTGCTGAAACCTTTTTCATATGTTGCAATGACTTTGGTTGCATTGTCTTTTTCATGATCATTTTGATTTCTTGTGCATCTGTAAAGTTTGACAGCAAATACTATTTGGACAAAATACATGAACTGCATGTGTAATGAATGCTACATAACAATTTTGACTGAAATACTACTCAGGTTATGTAGAGAACATTTAGAATTATGTGTTACCATCTTTATTGCCATATTGAACTTGAATTGAATTGTGAATTACTAAATCATATCAACTACTTTATGTACAGTACTGTATTTGACTTTAAGAATGACATGTTTGAGCCAGCGGAGAGTGTGTCATGGTGCTGAGTAATTTAGTAGCTGATCAGTAAGCAGATTATTCATGTGAAGACGCTAACTTCGGATCTCTCTCTAGTTTCACTTTTTTTTGCTAGAGAGCGCTCCCTAAGCTTTGCTACTTGTCCAGACTTCCTTAGATGTGGCGCCAGTAAGACATGCATGTCTTGTTTTCCTTTCCCAGGCAAGGAGCTTTTAACCTGTGCATTCATTTCAGCTTTGAACTGCAAGCTAAAATTTGGGTTACAAGCTGCTATTTACGGGCTATCATTGTGACCATGGCTGAAGTTGACCTTGGCTGTAAATAGCATTAAAAGTCCCAGCTTTACCGGTGCACTTGCTAGTTTCAACACATCAGTAAAACATGCATACATTATAACCATCCAATTGATCTTGTATATTATATACTGTGTAAAACTACGACGGGAACAACATCAAATGAAAATGATTAAACTAACACAGAGCCGACATCCACCAGTACGAGCCTGGACTTTGTTTTTCAGAGAGTTGTGTACCACATAATGCATATTAACGCTGAATAAGGTCATCAAATATTACCGTTATGCAACCCCACAAAGTATCAGCATTTGGGACCAAGTATGGGGTCAAAGAAAAAGGTGAAAAATACAGTATATGTCTATCTGTGCAGCTTGGGAAACCATGAGAAGGTGTGGAACCAATCCCCGCTCACATTAAACATTCAAAAATTGTGGGATTTCTAACTGCACATTGTTTTTCTTTGTATAAAGGTAATGGGATTTCTTAAATTGATATCCCTTCACATAAATTTTTATGTAATTATTGTAGTAGATTTATATCCCTAATACTATAGATGAAAACATATTTTTTGTGATTAAATGAGATTAATTATGTGTTAACTATGGACCAAATGCAATTAATCGTGATGAAGTATTTTAATCGGTTGACAACCCTTTTTGTTATAATGTATCCATTACACAGTTGCACCTGCAAATTCTAAAAATTACATAAATAAACTACAACAAACCAATGAGATTGACCAGCATATCCCACTGTCCTCCATCATTAGCTGGGTTGGAGAGAAGGAATTGTATTAGGCGTCCATCTACTGGCTCCTTCCTTTGAGCAGTTGGAGAGAAGGAATTGTATTAGGCGTCCATCTACTGGCTCCTTCCTTTGAGCAGTCTCCACAAAGGCATGGAGGAAGTAGTAACACCTCTCAATCTGTAGGGAGGAATGCAGTGGCACACAACAGAAAAAACAAGATGTGACGATATAATGAAACAAAACATCATTTAGCTAAGAGGTGAATCATCCACTTATAATGTAACAATAATGTGTACTGCAAAACACGGAAAAGTAAAACATCAATATCTTACCTTGTCCCAAAAAAACAGATAGGACTGACTAAATTCAAACTCTTCTATGTTAAACTTTTTCATGAAGGGAAGTCGCATGACGTTGAGACACGAAAAGATCCAACATCTCCCTGGATAAGAAGAAGAAAACAGACAGAGTTAGTGTCAAAATAAAAACGTAATACAATGAAACCTGAATACGCTTTTCTTTGTCTCCTTTAGTGTGTTTTTGTACTCCCAAAAAGATGCCAGTGGGATGATGACCATAGACCATAAATCCAACTTTTTGTGACAAAAAAGTACACATGCATCTGACCCAGCTGCTGTGTACAGTAATACAACTAATGCTGTTAATGTGAATCAAACTTAGGTCCTGTACACACACAACGTTTCTTGAAAATGCTTCTCGTAGTTCATAAATCCCAAAATGCCACCACAACAAATATGACGTCACCATCCGTGTCTCTCCTGCTGCTTTAGAGTTAAGTCAACACTACAGGCATACGTTCATGCTAAATATGACATCTGTTATTGCCATACGCCCGGCTACCAAATATACATCAACATTTCTTTATACCCACATGGTATTATTTGCCTGTGAAACTGCAACATATGGCTGCACCCACTTCCACTTCTCTTTAATAGCAAATACAAAATAAATAAAATATGCACATATATACATACATACAGCATACATTTCGACTGACAGGACTCCCAGTCACTCGCCTATAAAGTAGGGAAGTCTCAATATTGTCAGACAAGTCTGCTGCATAGTTATCATTGGTCATTTCATAGTAAAAGATCCTTTCACATGGAAGACACAATGTAGGTTAAACTTAAATAGTTAAGAAAAATGAACAACAGTGACATCCTTCAACGTGTTACTCCACCAGTCCACCAATGTATTAATTTGCCTAGAAAATGAATAGATGGATGGATTGTGCCATTGCATGGACATAACTAGCACTCGTTTTCGTTTTAGACTGTATTAATAAATTGTGGCAGTGCGTAGGTAACCACAGAGTGTCATCATTTGGAATGCGGTAAACTGAGGACCCCCTGTACAGTTTTTAACTTGTTATTATACTTCTATTACACTTGGTTAGGAACATATATATCACATTTCTATGATGAAGTGCTGGTCCATGGGCCATCCAATATTCTATTACATTTAAGATCTGAAACAAGCAGATCACAGACAAGAATAGTTTAGGATGTCTACCTGAGCTTTTTTGGTTAGTGACAGGTTTGCCCTCTGTGGGAATAGCGTGCTGGAAGATGTGTACCGTTTCCTGGACAGTCTGCCGGTGCAGACAAACTTCCAGCGGGTCGATGCAGGTTGAAACATTCTGAGCCAGCAAGTAGCGCGGCTCAGCCTGCAGACGCTTCAAGAAGGTGGCTACCTTCTCCTGACTCAGACCTGGAAAAGCAGCAAGAGAAATGGTTGATTAAAGACTGATGGGAGAAAAAACAACAACACAAAGAGTCTTCACTGCTGAAGCCCCGAATTGTGAGGAATTTGCTAATATTACAATACCACTCAGTCATCTGCACACTTTAAGGCATGCACAGTGTCCATTTACAATCTGAACTGAGTACTCAGTCATGTCACAGTAATGCCTGGAAAATGTACAGTCAATAGCCATGAACCATCAGCACTTCCTTATGAGACATGGAAACTGCCTGGTGCTTCTATTTTCCTAACTCTTTACAGCAATTGTTGTCTCTATTGAGGTATGAGTAATAAATGATTAACATGTTGTAAACAGATGTTTCAAAATAGTGTCAAAGTAGTACAAATGAGCTTTTGGTGGCAAGTAGTCTGTGGGAGCTGAAAGGCTTCAAAAGAACAACCTAGAAAAATGACTGCCTGGGAGTGGTGCACAAATCCAGTGTTAATGACAGTGCAAACAAGGCAATTAAACAAACAAACTAGTTTTCCATGTGCCTAGAGGATGTACGCTTATGTCTGCTGTTAAAGGCCAGTGACAACAAAGCAAAATGCTACCTCTGGTCCTGGCTTATAAACAACATCGTGAGGGGTGTGCTTGACCATCCTAGTGGTTTTCTATTGGGGGAGGCCAAGCACAGGGCTGCAGAGTGACTTGCAACTTTCCACATGCACTTTGTGCAACTGCTTCCAAATTAGTCCAGCGCTTTATTGTGCACATAGTTGTACAATAGCGAGGCATGATCTATGGATGATGCAAAGCAGGTAAGGACAAGATCTATTGCTAGATAAGATTTATTGCTATCACTGTCCACATTTTGATGTAACTACAACACACTGTGAGAAAAATACGTTGCTGGTATACTGTATAGCGCTTTACTAGTTCCTATTATCATCAGCCATTCGTCACGTTGTCATCCACCTGTTTTGTTGATTGCCTATCTGAGGGATTTGTTATGAACCAATATGTATATATCTGACAGGTCACACCACAACTTGGTATACAAAAGTTGTCCGGTGCAGCAAAACTGTGTGTAGTCTGTCCGTCATTGTGTCCTTTATTACCATTCTATCAACTGGTAAGAAACTCTGGCTATTTTTCACAGTTCGAGCGATCAAATGCGTTTTATGAAGTAATAATTTGTAAAATGATATTTTCACCATCACAGTACAAATCTGTGAGACTGAATGAGACAAAGACGCCGTGTTTAAAGGCAGAAAGCTAGCCGGTGGAATGCTAACTTAACCGGTTAGCTTCCTCAGTTGTGATCCCTCCGGCTGTCAAACAGTCAGCCGGCGTAAAAAAAAAAAATTAAAAAAAATCAGGGCGGAACAGGAAAAATCGGGAATAAACCTACCGGTTTCCATATCTTCTTAGACCTTGAAAAGATTAATGTACTTGGCTAAATTCCACCTCTTCTTTGTTGATGTCAGACACCGACACGACGTCAATGAGAAAGCGGGGTGCGCTCGTTTATTCACAAAGAGTCCCGTGTTTGACGTGGAGCTGGGCGGAGTTCAAGATGAACTATTCCAAGGACATGGCTCTCCGCCCGACCCAGACACGCCACTCATTGTTACCGAATTACCGTTCGCTCATTCAATGGTCACTGTAAATGGCAAAGCCCAGATGTAAATAAACTAACGCTATTTGCTGTTTGTTTAGTAGCAGCTCATATATACTTTGTTTTCTACCTTGGTACACCTTTTCAATATAAATATGAGCATATCAAGGAAAATAAAATATTTCAATCATAATCAGTTGCAATAAAAAACACAACTCAACAGCAAAAAGTACCAGGCACCCTTTAGCAATAACTTGTTAAAGGGACTGTATCCAAATTACATGTTTTTAAACCAGAAAAATATTATAATACCACCAGCTAGTGTATGTTACCAACAGTGGTTTTCTGTTAACAGATGGTACAAAAAATATCTTTTTTTTACAATCATTAATTAAACTGGTACAACTGGTGCCTCTCAAAACTCGTGTCAGTAGCTAAACTTTGCCAAATTACTATCATTAGCCCACACTGACTGTGTCTAAATACTCCTACTAGTATTTATCATTAGCCTACTAATACGCATTTGTGGGCTGCATGATGTCATCACACTGCCCAAAGGCTTCCCAAATTAGAAAGTTATGTTTTATTACGAAATTCTGTGTATTAACATTTATGAATGTTTGTACTTGTGTTAATGTGATTTTTGTGTTTACATTTTTCTTCCTTCTGTTTTTATAGCAGTCTTAAGATGAAATGCATGGGCTCACAAGCACATACAGTAAACAAACAATAAAACATTCACATGATAATTTGGCAAACAAAATGAGGTTTTAAGTGTTTAACATGTAAATGAATAAATATTGTGCTGAAACTACTGCGCTTGTGATTTTCATCTGCTTTATTAACTGCAAAGATTCAGTAGTAATAAGGATATTCGGACTTACAACTGATTTACTGTATTCTACTTCATATTAAGTACAGTGTAAAGTATTTACAACAGACTTAGCAAATGGCAGCAAGTGCTACATTTTAAACATGAATGAAAATACAGTGACTATTACTAAACATGTATTTCAAATATTATTGAAGTATGATTGCATTGTGTTGCTGTACGTGTTCCATCAACAAAGATGTCTTCTGTCTGTCGCTGGAGTAAAATGTGACTAGTGCATGTTTCCACTGTCCTCAACATCCTCCATCAGGTGGGTCTGCAAAGATGATCTACACTACCATGTCACTTACACTTTTCAAAGAAAATACTTTCTCAACTATGTAAACACAAAATATATCTACTATAAACATGATGCACAATACAAACAGAATAGGATAGCTTTATACTACTAAAGATAATCATGATCAGGTTGAAGCTTCAGGACAGCCAGATATGTGGTACCACCATGGAACATCAATGATGGACTCTAAACCTTCTCCTCCTTTGGCTTCCTGCATCTCATCATTATTTCACCTGCCCTCCATCTTGATACTGTGCAGGATGCTACATTGTTTCATTACATTATGTAATATATATATTAAAAGCTATAAATACTGTACAAGTACAATCAAGTTTTGAAATGATCCTTAAATGCACTCTTGTATATATAAATGCATTTCAAAAATAATGTGTTGATGCTGATCAGAGTGTTGTACAAATGAACAAAGAAGCCAAAAGTAATAAACAAACAAAGTGGCTATTACTATTATTATTGTATAATATATCAGGTTTATTAGGACATTGGATATTCGTCTACATCACTATTAATTACACATTGGCAGTTGGATATTCGTCTCTGGAGCGACGGCGGTTGTCCCCCCTCACTGTGCCCGGACTGCTCTCTCTTTGTAAGGGTGGATTTCATAGCAGAATTGTCCTCACAAAAAGTAACCAGCCCTTCCCTGAACTAAACATGTTGAGGTGGCAACTGGAAACATTGGCTAAGTCGGCGAAGCAGTCAATTCTGCATAGAGCAGTACTTCAGGCAGCAGTAACCAGTAAGGTTACGGTCCTCTCCATACAGAAACGTTCCAGGTATTTTTTTTGGCAGTCTGAAAAAAACGTGCTGGATTAGTAAATAGTCGTTCTGGTCGGTCTGGTCTGGTCTGTGGTGGTGACTGGGCGGCAACGTAATTTTCTTTGTTGTCTGCAAGGCAACACCAATTATTTTCACATTGTCCCACTCTGGAAGCCGTTTAAAAAAAATACTATTTCAGGGAACCTGTGGATGAAAGCCTGAGGCTAAAAAAAGGTAAACATATTTGCTGTTTTGACATGAAAACATTTTTGTTTTGACAGCCGTTAAATCATGTCAGACATTTCTTAGGACACAAAACAAAAAGTTGTGTTTTACCCGTCCACACACTTGCAGAAGCCAGAGTTTTGGAAACTCCCCACTTTGGTTTTCCAAAAGCTCTGTTTTTAATGAAATAAATGCATAGAAAAACATGTATTTATTTTATTAAAATATCCCTGTTTGTGTGCCTAAAGCCTCATATGTAGAGCTCTGAGAAACACTTCTGTAAAGATGTTTTGCATGCTAGAGGCTGAGGCGCCACCAGGAATTGGCAGTCTCTTACCTTCCAGTATGGTGCAGCACTGCATTCACAGCAAATGCTATTGATAATATTGTGACATTCATGAAGCAAGCAAAAACAACAACCTTTAGATTGGAGTAGAAGTAGTTTAGTTCGTAAAAAATGGCTGTGGAGCTGAAAGGTTCCCGGTCAAGGCAGTATCAGTCAGCTGGGAGCTCCAGCTTACTAATGATCCTGAACACATGTAGATGCGACAGATACCATATCAAGTGTCACAAATAGGAGGTTGGTGTAAATACTGTATGCGTGTTTTCTTCCCATTCATTTTCGAGCCAAATTATTTCCTGGTTACATGTGTATTTTGATCATGTTATTATTTTATATACAGTACAGATTCCCTCAACTGACACGCCCCCCATTCCTGGTTGGTTCACCAAACCAAAACAGTCAGACAACCAGAACACAAACATGTACATCAACATAAGTTTACGGTTGCTACAATACATTTTATCTTGTCCTGATGCTCCCGTCCATGAGTTTGAAAGGCTTTACTTGGGATGTGGTCCAACACTCAGTATAAATCCCATACCAAATTGAAGAGGAATAGTTCATCTAGCTAACAAACATGTACACCATTGAAAATACACCCAATATCCTATGAACATTTGCATATTTAAGGACATCCACATGGACTCCTCTACCAGAGCGCGCACGCTCAGTCACCTGACGTCATCCGTGCGCCATAATGGGTAACGCTTAACGTCTATCATTAAAATAACTCAATGTAGTTGGATTGTAAGACTATAAAGCAATACATATATACAGTAGTGTTCAAAATAATAGCAGTACAATGCGACTAACCATACTAATTAGTATTATTAGCATTAGTATATTAGTTGTTAGTATATTTGTATTGCTATATGGCAAACAAGTTACTAGTAGGTGCAGTAGATTCTCAGAAAACAAACAAGACCCAGCATGCATGATATACACTCTCTTGAGGCTGTGCAGTTGGGCAATTAGTTGAAAGAGGTGTGTTAAAAACAATAGCAGTGTGGCATTCAATCAATGATCAGTCATCAATTTTGTAAAAAAAAAGATGTGAATCAGGTGGCCCCTATTTAAGGATGAAGGCAGCACTTGTTGAACATGCATTACTCTTTGGAAGCCGAAGGAAACGAGGGCGTTCAAGACATTGTTCAGAAGAACAGCGTACTTTGATTAAATAGTTGATTGGAGAGGGAAAAACTTCTGAAGAGGTGCAAAAAAATTGCCAAAGACCACATCGACTTGCCTGAAGAGAAATGGAGTAATACTTTGTGGACTGATGAGAGTAAAATTGTAAAACAGGGCCGCAAATAGTTTGTGAGATGACCCCCAAACTCAGAATTCAAACCACAGTACACAGTGAAGACAGTGAAGCATGGTGATGCAAGTATCATGATATGGGCATGTGTCTCCTACTATGGTGTTGGCCTATTTATCGCATAGCAGGGAACATGGAGAAGTTTGCATATGACGTCCATGCAATGCTGCAGAGTCGTGTCAACCAAGACACGCCCACAGCATCCAGGGCCTTAAAGAACTCCGGGTGGATGTCATCCACCGCCGGGGCCTTGCCACCAAGGAGCTTTTTAACCACCTCAGTGACCTCAGCCCCAGAGATAGGCGAACCCGACTCAGAGTCCCCAGGCACTGCTTCCATGTTGGAAAGCGTGTCGGTGGGATTGAGGAGGTCTTCAAAGTATTCACTCCACCGGTCCACAACATCTCGAGTCGAGTTCAGCAGCACACCGTCCCCACCATACATGGTGTTGACTGTGCAGTGCTTCCCCCGCCAGAGACGGCGGATGGTGGTCCAGAATCTCTTTGAAGCCATCCGGACGTCGTTTTCCATGGCCTCTCCGAACTCCTCCCATGTCCGGGTTTTGCCTCAGCAACCGCCAGGGCTGCAGACCGCTTTCCCTTCCGGTACCTGTCAGCTGCCTCCAGAGTCCCATGGGCCTCCGATCGGCCGCATCGACAATGGAGGCACGAAACATCGCTGGTCAAAGCGATGGTCAAAGCTCTACCGTAGGTGGGAGTTGAAACTCCTTCTGACAGGGGACTCTGCCAGGCGTTCCCAGCAGACCCTCACAATGCGTTTGGGTCTGCCAGGTCTGACCGGCATCCTCCCCCACCATCGGAACTAACTCACCACCAGGTGCTGATCAGTTGACAGCTCCGACCCTCTCCTCACCCGAGTGTCCAAAACATGTGGTCACAAGTCCGACGACAAAACCACAAAGTCAATCATCGAACTGCGGCCCAGGGTGTCCTGGCGCCAAGTGCACATGTGGACACCCTTATGCTTGAACATGGTGTTCGTTATAGACAATCTGTGACGAGCACAGAAGTGCAATAACAAGACACCGTTTGGGTTAAGATCAGGGGGGCCGTTCCTCCCAATCACACCTCTCCAGGTCTCACTGTCGTTGCCAACATGAGCATTGAAGTCACCCAGCACAACAAGGGAATCCCCCAAGGGAGCCTTTACTAGTACTTCCACTAAGGACTCCAAAAAGGGCGGGTATTTTGAACTGCTGTTTGGCGCATAAGCGCAAACAACAGTCAGGACCCGCCCCCCACCTGAAGGCGTAGGGAAACTATCTAGTTTCTATCTAGTCAGAATTTCTCCACCTCACGCACCAGCTCAGGCTCTTTCCCCGCCAGAGAGGTGACATTCCACGTACCGACAACTAGCTTCTGTAGTCGAGAATCGGACCGCCAAGGCCTCTGCCTCCGGCCGCCACCCAACTCTCCTTGCACTTGACCCCTTTGGCCCCTCCCACGAGTGGTGAGCTCATGTGAGGGGGTACCCACGTTACCTTTTCGGGCTGTGCCCAACCGGGCCCCATGGGTGCAGGCCCGGCCACCAGACGCTCGCCATCGTGCCCCGCCTCCGGGCCTGGCTCCAAGGGGAGGGCCCCGGTGACCCGCACCCGGGCGAGGGAAAACGGGAGTCCACTGTTATTGTGCATCATTGGGGTCTATTGAGCTTAAACTGGCTCAAACTAAACAATTTATAATGTAAGAAAGTTTCACTTTTTGAATTGAACTACGGAAAAACATGTTTTAAAACATGTAAAGATATTCTAAGTTATTGAGATGTACCTATATATCTTCTATGCATGAAAAAAATAAAAAGTGATTAACAAAAAACGCCTTAAGCTATGATTTGTGTAAAAGAGACAAAATGAGACATGCAGAACTGACACAAAATACAACATTTTATTTGTTGAATAAATTTCCAGCAGCACATTACATAACGAAAAATACATTTATATATCTAGACAGCTTTGAAATTCATATATTTCTTCTATATGTTACCTTTTACTTAGCCCCCAAGCGAACGTGGTGTAAAATAATTTTGATGGGTTAAAAACTCCCCCCAACAGACAAATTGTTGCGAGAGCTTGCAAAACTTTAGCGAGAAAACACAAAACATCTGCGAGATCTGCAAAAGTTTCTTTCCGTAATAGCTTGCCTCCACACAGCCAAAAATCAGTTGGAAATGCATCATTTATTTTCCCTTCAGCATGCAGAGCTATACTAATATGACACTGTAACAGGAATAGGAACAAGTTTTCAATGTTCCGCTCCTCTTTTGAAAATAAAACGCAAACATACGGCTCAGGCTGTTGCTGGAAACACATCTCTTTGAATACGGGTACTCACAAGCAAATACACTGATTAGCCATATATTGGATTATTTCACTTGTGTGCACTGCTTGCCCTGCAAGTAAACATTCTCATGTCAGACACTCAAGGAATGTGCTGCTCTGAATGTGAAGATTCAACGCAAGCATCTGTTACTAGCTGACGTTGACACAGCAGCATTCCAGTCACACTTTGAACTTTGTAAATGTTTTAGAATCTAATCTAACTGCTAATCAGTGTGTCTCAATCGGGGAAATGATGTCCTTAGTTTAAGAACATACTGCATGACTTCCAGTTTGTCATGTATGGTGACCGTGACCAAATTTGGGGTGGTAAACTCTTGCACAAGTTATTGCATGATCTCGCAAAAATGTGTCTTTTTTTTTTTTACCCATCACAATTATTTTCCCCTGTGTCATTTTGAGCGATCCATATAATTTAGTATTGTACCTTTCAGCAGTTATTTATAGTTTTTTTTTTTACAATGCAAAAAATTGTATCGTTTAATAAATTAATAATATTAAAAGTGAAAAGGGTGCAAGGCATTGAGGCTGTTCCAAACTAAATGATAATGCAACGTCTAACTTGTCTCTTCATTATTTCTATCCCTGCTTCCTGCTGCTTTCTGCAGATAAACCAGTCAAGTTCTGTTGTTCTTCCTCCCAGTTACTGTACTATATAAAAAATATGATTACTGGAAGAAAAAATAGAAAATAAATAAGTTTCCAAAGAAAGCATTGGTCACATTGGTGATATACTATACTTCCCACTATTTCCTTGTCTTCAAGGTTAAACCTCATTGTATTTTTATACTACTCTTGCCGTGTTGTGCATGTAAGCGACTGGATTTGCATTGTACATTTAAAAGACTTCAACAACAATAACAACAACAAAAAAAACTAACTTCAACATCACATTCAGCGTGTTTTTGCCAAAACTCGTTTAAAGATTCATTCATCCTTTTCAAGTCATCCAGTTGTTAGAGAAAACAATAAGAAAAAAAGCTTGATTGCACACAAACACAGCTAGGAAGCCTCAACGGGAGCTATGGGGAGAAGGAGGAAATTTATTTGTTTAACATAGAGAGGTGCAATGTCGCTTTTTATGAAACTCCAGAGGATATTTATCCTACCACATAGTTAGAGAAATATGCAGCTTTGGCAAAAATTAGACATTGGTGAAATGTCCAGGCAGGATCACATACTGCAACCTATTTTCCTGTGCCTGGCAAATACAGAAATGCTTTTACACGTGTAGACTGATTTCCAACAGCATCTATAGTGCAGCAACTAGCAAATTACCACAAAAGGGTTGGAAATTTGAAAAAGAACAATTTTATACACACAACAAACTCATATTGCATGTACTTATCCACTATGGACTTCCAATTGCTCACTACGACTCAACGACAGGTTTTTGTAGGATCTGTTAACCAGGTGTACTACCTCCACCTCGCTGCCCATAAGCAAACCAACAAGTAGCGTTAATAGCCTTTTTCTCTTGGTACCATTCACTACGAGTGCAGTGTTAAGCTAATAAAGAATGTACCCAAGGGAAAATTCAGGGCAGAGACAAGCCGCCCTAGAAGCCACAGAATCACAGCTAGGCCCCAGTTTGTTATGGTTTTTCTTGTCCATCACGTAGCAAAGTGGTTCTATGATGACTTTGTTTAGATACTGTGTTGTGAACAGCTCAATCCAGCCCAAGCACACTTCTTGTTGCTGTCGTCTTGTGATGAAGCTACTCTGACTGAAAGAGAGAAGACAGAACCCAATATTATCGGCGAACAGTTAATTCCAGTAAGTAATCATAACGATGCGCATGTTATTTGAACAAAAGCTCTACCGCTGGGTTGCAACCACGTGGCCTGGAGGTATCACTGTAGAATGTTTGGCAGATTAATACGACTAACTAAGCATGGTGAGTGTGCATGGTGTGTTGCATAAAGGCACGAACTAACTGAAAATAGCGGTGAAGGCATATCTTCCGCATCGGACGTAGGCATATGAAAATAATGCTCCTATCATGTCAGTCTGCGTTCTGACACCAAGTCAATCTGCATGAATACATTCTTGTATGTATCCTTCATCGTCTTACTGCACTGGGGGTGTTGCGCAGGCACGTGCACAGATGCGCCTGCCCTTTTGCCCTGCATGAGAAACGTGCCTCTCTGCTGGAGCCCAATTTCCCCCCCATTCATTTAAGAATGAAAATGAATTAATTTCTGACAGAGGATTTATTGCTTTGTGGCGCTCACAAGCCCGGCCCCTCCTCATGAAGTGCTGACTACAGCCGGGCTGCAGCCTATAGTCTCCTCTAACCCGCAGCGTCAGGCAGACAGGTAATAATGCTGTTTGTAAAAACCCCTGATGTTGTTTGGTGCTAAATTAACCACAACATTATGCTGCTCCTTGTTCAACTTTCCGAAAAAAAAACAACAAAAAAATATGCCTTTTCTAGCGGTGTACTGACGTTGTCATGTTTAACAAAATAAAGAGTTAGGCAGGGCCAGGCACATCATTTAAAGACTTCTACAAATTAGACAAGTTTACAGGCTTTGTTTCATTTGAAATCATAGTTACTGAGATGAACGGAAAGTCTTAAAGTGAGCAACATGACTTGTTGACATAAATTGTTGTTGTTGTGATGCTCTTATGCTTCAACTGAATAACAACAAAAAGAACAAGAAATGTGTGTCAGCTTTAATTCACTCTATATATTTACGAAACATTTATCTAATCTAGAAAATTAGCAAAATAATAATTTAATACTATATTTACACATATATGTTATAGTATTTATTTATACATTAATAACCATATATTAATAATAAGGGTGCCCCAATGGGTGCAACTTCTGTGCACGTGCCTGGTATGGCATAAGAATAATTTGACGCAAACAATGCAATTTGTTCCTGGTAGCCTGGAAATAATACTAAGAATAATAATTGTATATTCTTTCTGCCAGAACACCAGTTTATATCTACAAATATTTATTTTAAACAGAAGAACAGAATGTTATAATCAACTTTCCTCCCTTTTCCGCTTTTCTGCTTTTACTTGTTTCCTATGTTACTTTTCCTTATTTATCTGATCTTTTCCTGCAGCAGAGCAGGCTTTGTAAACTTGTCAATATGTTTATAATGTTTACTGAATAACTAAACACTTATACCGTTGGAGCATTTAGATGAGCACTTTTGAGTTACTACAATAGTGGAACTTAGATTTTAGTATAAAATTAACTGTGCTTGTTGTTAGTCACTGCAAATTGGATCATGTTCATCCTCAGCTCCACCAAATAAGAGGGGCAGGTTCAGAAGCCACCTTTCTATGCGTTTTTTGGTTGTTTGATGAACTGTTTTTTTTTAAATCTTAGTAATAACCTTTTTAACTTCCACATGTCAGAAGAGAACATATATGCGGCATTTTTGCTCTGACTTCACTCAACATCTCACTACGAATACACTTGTTTGACCCCCATCCGTTTGGCCACCCGCCGACTACGACCGGACGAGATTCCACATGCAACCCAGCAATATGACGTTTGAAAAAAATGACATACGATTTGACTTAGTAAAATCATAGACAAAAATACTCAGACACACAGGTATTACACTATAAACTTTAGTTTCTACGCTTCCGTTGTCCAAATGCAAGTCATATCAAATATAGTTGGGACAGCTTACTAATGCAATCCTTGATGAACTTATACATACATCCTTTAATTTTCACTTGTTTGTACTATAAGTCTATTTAGTTATAGTCCATACAAAATATACGGTATACACATACAGTATACAAATACACACACATACACACACACGTAAATAGAAAAATGGCGTACATTGGTGGATGAGTGACTCATTTTGTCAAATTTGAACTTCAAGTTGGACCTCGGTGATGTCTTATTTTTCCCATCTGGTTACAGAGACAGGAAAAAGGCAACATAAACAACGTCTGTGCAACAACCTGGTGAATTTGTAGTAGCACAACGGTTACCTGTGGGACTGCGACACATGATGGGGGTTCCTGACACCGGGGTGTCAATGCTAAGCAAAGGACTGAAGGCAGATGAGGTGGCTGCGAAGGAATGGCTGACCTATGGGAGAATGATGAGGAATGGAAAAAGGGTATGAGGGGATCTTAGGTAAAGGACTGCACAAGGGTGACAACAATAAGAGGGGTATTTGTTATTATTTTATTATTCATTTCAAAACCAAATTTGAAATACTAAATTACTAAATTAAATTATTAAATACTAAATTTGTAAATTACTGATGCTAAAATCAGGTATTTTGGCACATATCGGCCTCTGCCTTTTCTTTTATCCGCTGGCTGATAAGAAATCAAAGGCGGAACTAATGTGACGCAACATTCTACAAACCTACATGTGTCGGTATTACAGCAGCAGCTTAGAGATGGGATTCTTAGCTCTTTCAGGGAAGCCGGATTTTGGTGATCCGTCCCTTACAAAGAACTGTTTTATCTGGGAAATAATCAGTGGGAGGTAAAGAATTTACATATCCCCAAAAAATGAGTTTGAATTATTCAGAAATATTGCTTTGGATTAAATTTTAAACTCTGATCTATAGTCATTGTAAATATTCCACTGGATGGCACCATATCACTGTTTTGAGTGACGTCACTATTCTGAATTACTTTTTGTACACATTCTGTTTGCAAACCATGACTTGGACACGTATAAACATTAAAAAACAAAGCAGCTACAATGAATTTCCATGCAAAACAGCTCTTAGTGCAAATGTTTCCAAACAATAACATTGCTAATAATAACATAAGCACAAAACAAACAAGCTGGTCAATAGACTGGTGGACTGTCCTGAGGCGCATTTTGTTGCTCTGTAAAAAGTTAAAGGATGACACCTGATAATTGCATGTCAAATAAACACCGCAAAGGGCTGCGCTCCTCCACATGTAACTGAGAAGAAAAACAGTTCCCAGCTGCGACTCCGTTTCCTTCCTTCATGTTAACGAGCTAGATAGTCGATGCCCTTCGTGAAGCCATCTTCACCACTTGGAGCAATGTTCCGACTAGCTTCCTGGAAACCTTCGCATCAAGCATGCCCAAACAAATTTTTGAAATGATTAACAGGAATGGTGGAGCTACTCATTACTGAGTCATACTGAGAACATTTTAGTTCTGGTTTGGAGAGTTTTTTGTCATTTTTTGAGGGATGGTCTTAAACGTTTGATCAGCTAATAAACAGCCTATTTCAGTTTAATTGTTTTTTAAAATAAATTATATAAGAATAATATATATCAATAACAAGTGCTTTTTGTCACACTCCCCCTTCTTGCTTTTGTATATTGTAGCTCTACTTAAAACCTCATCAAGATCCAAATGCGCAAAAGGTCAATTTTAGCAATTTTTCAACTGGTCTTAAAATTTTGATCAGGAGTGTATATACACTACTACACACTACTATACATAGTATTCTGATTAATTATACTGCGGAGTATAAGCAAAATAAACAAAGTTAAACAAAGTCAAAAGTTGGAGATTAGTACTATTTTACATCCTGTTGACAATACTTTCATTTTTACTGCAAATGAATATCAACCATTATTTCTAACATCGGTTATTGGCCTCCTTGACTTGGTTATTGGTATTGTCCCTGAAAAAAACATACCGGTCAATCTCTGATGCAAATCCAATTAACACAAAAATATCCATTCAGCCATTTTATGTGCCACTTATCCTCACTAGGGTCGCAGGAGATGCTGGAGCCTATCCCAGATTATTTTGGGTGAGAGACGGGGTACACCCTGGACTGGTCGCCAGTCAGGGTCCCGTGGCTTGTTTAGCAGTCGCTCTAAATACAAAATGCACGGGCGGTGAGTAACCGACGCGGTGGATTATTTGCTTGGGAACTTCAGGTACTGGGGCACCAAAGGGCATAGAGAGCCAGTGGACCAGAAAATGCTACTGGCAACACGGGAACTTCATACTGTATCTAAAGGCCCGTGTGACATCCATGAGCCCTTCTTTGCCAGTTCTATTCTTCCATGGGCTATACACTAAAACACACTGAATGTGGTACCCACCGTCTCTAGTTCTTCCAAAGCTTCTGTATCCCCTGTAATGCTGCTGAAGCTGCTGGTGCTCGATGAAGATCGAGAGATGTTTGGTCTGCTGCCCCCACCGTCCTTTGTCTTCATGAAAGACCTGTAACAGGCAGCAGTCTTTGACAGAGGGATTGGGAAAACATGACTTTACAAATAATCTATCTTTGTTTATACTACAGTATATCTTGCTACAAAATCATCAATAGTCTCTTGCCGGTCTTTGTTAGGGCAGGTCTCAGGTGAGCTGGGGTTGGATGATGTCTCTGACTTCACTTCTTGGGACAACAGACAGATATCTGTGGACTTTTGGTCACTACATACAAAAGAACACAATCAGGGCTCCATGTAATTTATCTACATGACAATCAACATCACTGTTTAAGCTGTGCTCACCGACCTACGAGTGCATTTGTCCAACGGACTTTCGATGCTGGAGTGGAGACGTGGAAAAAGCCCCGATCGCCTTTTCACTGGGCTCTTTAAAGAAGATTTGGTTGACAACGGAGGAGGCTGAAGATGAAGATGTCAAATTGGAGCCTTTTGGATTTAAGTAAAATAATAACACTGAACATGTCCCTCCATCCCTGCTATCTGTCTGTAAACTCACATTGTAGGTGCTTTTTGTACATTCACTGGTACTCTGTGGCATTGCTCCTCCACTTAAACTGGCTGGGACCCCGCCTCCACCACCAGGGCTCCTAAGGCGGTGAGACCCCACCATTGTCTCCATTGAGTGACTTCTTACCCGCATGGCCCTCTAAAAACAAGAAAGACATGCTAGTTAGTAGTTTATACTCACGTAGTGGTCAACATGCACGAATGATAGAAATGTCAAGTCAGTGAAGTGTTTATGTGCTGTTGAAAGAGGGATTCCCACCCCCCTATTTAGACAGTAATAGCCACTAGGTGGCGCAATTTCCCACAAAATTCACAGTCACTGGCATAAATACACAAATATTTATTCAATCATTCATTTTCTATACCGCGTATCCTCATTAGGGTCGCGGGGATGCTGGAGCCTATCCCAGCAGACTTTGAGCGGGAGGCGGGGTACACCCTGGACTGGTCGCCAGTCAATCGCAGGGCACATATAGACAAACAAACATTCTCACTCACATTCATACCGATGGACAATTTAGTGTCTCCAATTAACCTAACATGCATGTTTTTGGAATGTGGGAGAAAACCCACACACGCAGAGGGAGAACATGCAAACTCCACACAGAGATGCCCATTGGAGATTCGAGCCCTGAACCTCCTGACTGTGAGGCCGATGTGCTACCCACTCATTCACCGTGCGGCTACACAAATATTATTTACTATAAAAATTATACATAATAATAATCATTGTTGGCACGCCAAATCTCTCACAGCACAAAAATATGTTGTGGCACAGTAGTTGGGAATCACTGATTTAGCATATTTATTGTAGCTCGTTGCAATACACCTAAAAAAGGTGTTGGTAATAAAAAAAATTTTTTTATTAAATATAAATGACAAAAATGGTTTTAAAGTAATTGATGAAACAATTTAGTTACCGCCGTGCTTTTTTTGACAACCCTAATATAAATACACACACACATATATATATTATCTTATTTTTTACAACACAAAGTCCAACAACAGCGTATTCAGATGTTTATTCATTGGGAGTCAAGCATCAGCTGAAGACAATAAATAGCCACTGCCAGAAAAACAATGAGAAAACTGGCTTGTGGAAAAGACTCCAATAATTGCATCGTGGCTGTCCAAAGCACCTGTGAAGAAGAACGATGATTGTCAAACAAAAAAATGAATAAACAAAAAAAAATGTACATGCATGGAATATCACTGGTCAAAATGATTAATCTCATTTCTATTTCAATTTGTTTAATTACGTATTCTGTAGCTATACATTGCATATTGTTGACTAATTCAGGTAATTATGTAAATCAATTTCGTATTAGGAACAGGTAATCTGAATGATGGGGCAGGACACCTTAGGCTTTTGCTTTTCCATGCTCTTTTTCGGACACATCACCTGTGACGTTTTGTTTTGATATTTCTGGGACTGTTGTTCTTTTTGTACTGCCTGCTGTGCTTTTGAAAATAACTTAATAAAAACTCTTATTACCTCCACTAAGCGCAAGCAGCAAAGGTTATGTTTTTGCTGGCATTTCTATTTTATCTGTTCAAAGTAACTTAAAAAGTTTTGATGGATTTCAGGAATTGTCAGAAATGGGATATAAAGAACTGATTAAATTTTGGGGGTGATCCCGATCAGCGTCTGGATCCAGTAATTGTTTAAAGGTATATTTAACATTGCGAGATAGGACCATTTTGGGTATTTGTGCATATAACTCTAAAAGAATAAAAAACATGACAAGTCTGCAACAGGTTATAGAAAATACCATGACGATGGACAATGGAATAATTCCAAATACCAGAAGATGAAAAAAAAGGGACCTTTGGAATTTTCATCATAGGAAGAGCTTTTATGTCTGAGTAAATCATTTCACAGTATCCATATTGAAAAATATATATACAGTAGCGTTCAAAATAATAGCAGTCCAATGTGACTAACCAGATTAAGTACTGTTATTAGTATATTTTTATTGCTACATGGCAAACAAGTTGCCAGTTGGTGCAGTAGCTTCTCAGAAAACAAACATCTAGTAAAATGGGGGTTGAGGGGAGGGTGTTAAAAAATAGCAGGGTGGCATTTAATCAATTTTGTGAAAAAACAGGTGTGAATCAGGTGGCCCCTACTTAAGGAAGAAATCAGTGGAGTGGCATGGAGTCAACCAACTTGCAGGGTGGTGTTAAAAAAATAGCAGTGTGGCATTCAATCAGTGATCAATTTTGTGAAAAAACAGGTGTGAATCTGTTTATAGATGCATTTCTCTTTGAAAGCCTGAGGAAAATGGGTTGTTAAGGACTTTGTTCAGAAGAACAGCGTGCTGTGATTAAACAATTGTTTGGAGAGGGGAAAACTTATAAAGAGGTGGAAAATATTGTTGGCTATTCAGCTGAAATGATTTCAATGTCTTAAAATGTACAGCAACACCAGAGACATGTGGCAGAAAACGGAAGACAACTATCAAAACGGATCGAAGAATGGCAAGGATGCCAAAGGCTCAGCCAATGATCAGTTCCATGATGAAGACAGTCTGGAGTTACCTCAAAGTACTATAAAAGTTAGAAGACGTCTGTGTGAAGCTCATCTATTTCCAAGAACCCCCGCAAAGTCCCTTAAAAAAAGGCATGTGCAGGAGAGGTTACGATTTGCCAAGGAAGACATCAACTGGCCTAAAGAGAAATCGAAGAACATTTCGTGGACTGATGAGAGTAAATTTTTTTTTTGGGTCCAAGGACTGCAGACACTTTGTGAGACGATACCCAAATTCAAGCAACAGTACACAGTGAAGACAGCGAAGCATGGTGGTGCAAGCATCATGATATGGGCATGGTGTTGGCTTAATTATTGCATAGCAGGGATCATGGATCAGTTTGCATAAGTCAAAATACTTGAAGAGGTTATGTTGCCTTATGCTGAAGAGGACATGCCTTTGAAATGGTTGTTTCAATCAGACAATGACCCCAAACACACCAGTAAACCAGCAAAATCTTATTATGTTGTTATATTGAATGGTCAGCCCAATAGCCGGACCTTAATCCAATGTAGAACTTGTGGGGTGACATCAAAAATACTGTTTCTGAAGCAAAACCAAGAAATGTTAATAGATTGTAGAATCTTGGGTGGAATAACAAAGTGAAAGGTGAAAAGATGCCACAAGTTGGTTGACTTGTTTGCAATGTAGCAATAAATATACACATTAATAATAACAGTGATTCATCTGGTTAGTCACATTGCATTGCTTTTATTTTGAACACTACTGTATATTATGAGAAATATTTACCTTACGTGACATTGTACTATTGCATTCAAATATAATTTTATTAATATTGTATGAAAACCAAATAAGAATGTATAGTGAGTTTATGTCTGAGTAATTAAAAAAAGAAATGTGTTCTTTGCAGCTTTTTTTGCATAGGGAACTATGGCCGATTGCACAGGTCTGTGCTCGCTGTGTGCTTTACTAGTTTTACAATAAATACAGTACGCTTTAATATTGTTGTGTTCAAACTATACAGAAACAAATTCCCCAAATGTGATACAGTTCGGAGTTCAACAACATTTTTCTGAAAAAAACTATGCCTCAAAAACTGAAGGAAATATTAGCAAATCTTAAGAAACTTTTGATCTGTGAAGCATTATCTCCATAAATGCTTTGTGCTTTTTCGTTTTTACCTGCCATGGCAACGAGGAAACGTTTTTGACTGGGGAAACAAAAATGGATCTTCTTGTAACATATGAAAGGGACTGACTGCTTTAAATAATTATCAAATCAAATCACAAATACATTTGACAAAATAGATTAAAAAAATAGTCATACACAGTTAAAAAAGTTCTTAAAAGTTAAGCGCATTAATTCACTTTTCCTATGGGAGAAAAACAGTATGTTAGTGCAACTATCCAACCAGCCACCAATACATAACAGCTTAATCCATTTATGCCTCCAGACAAGGTCAAAGTATTCTGCTAAAGGAAAAGTACTGACTAGAGCAGCAATGATTAATCGGTAAATAGATGATTAATAGATTATCCAATTATTCAACAACTCTTTTGGTTAATCGATTCATTTAAAAATGTAAATATCCTGATTTCAGCCTCTCAAATGTTACTAATTTTTAATTTCTTTAGTCATCCATGGAAGCAAACCAATTATCTTTGTGTTTCAAAAACAAGACAGGCACACACATCAGGTTTGATTTTGTAAGAGAGCATAGTAAACCTGCAGCTGTCTACATATGGTCTTTAATGTTAATAGAGTCCTCAAGGCATGAAATAACACCCCTGTAGTCACTTTTATGCTCACAATACTCAATATAGTTGATATAACCAGAGAAAATAAGCCATTTAGGACACTAAAAAACACTTATGCTTGCATGTGTTGCAATAAACCGGGGGTTCAGATCTGAGTTGGATTATGGCCACAACAGTATCCCCTGTTTTTAGTATGATTATTATGCTATTATCGCACTTGCTGATACATAACTGCAATAAAAGCCTGTTGTTTGGGCAATCGAGTCTGGTGCGTGTGTTACTACTGACACCTAGTGGCCAGTGTAGAGTACTACCTTTCATTGTCTTTTAATTAGGGATGCTCCGATCAGAGTTTACGCTGACTAACTTTTTTGTCAATGTATTTATCATATCATATCATATGTCATGTATAAAGACAATTACAAGGGCCCCTGGTAAATAGGCAATTATTACAAAATAAATGTTTGTGCGGACTGTCTTTGCTTTCATTTGTGAGAAACAATTCTTGTACTATTTGACACCAACCAGAATTGAATATGAAGCATGTTTTGAACTAATATGAATTCATGGGAAACAAACTGTTCAATAATTATTTAATAATATTATACTTTATTAAATAGAAATCTGTCCTGCTTAGCTTAAAACTGTGAACAAATCCAGTGTCCAGGTTGCAGGTGTGAGTCCACTTCCATCACTATTACAGCTTGCTACACTATTTAAATTGTACACTACTTTATTTACCGAGCAGATTTCCACTCAAACAGTGTGACCATTGTTTTTATGCTCTTTTGTGCTATTTGTGTTTTATTATTCATATTTTATGCTATTTTGTGCTCACTTGTCATTGGCAATTGTCTGTTATTGATTGGTGGCCGATCGATTCAAGCATCTCTACTAATAATGCCTCATCCTGTATTTGTATTTGTTTATTTAGCCATTTTTATGCTTGAAAATGCTCTATGTGTTTTTATTACTAATAATAGGTTGTAGTAGTCAAACGCCAATCAACAATCATTAGTCAAGGACGCAATGTTCGAACTGCAAATTGGCAAGGGACGACTGTACCATAACAGTAATCACAGTGACAGAAGATCACCCGATGTCCAGGATCACTCTCACCTTGAACGACTCCAGTAGACCCCCGTGTCCTCCATTCTCCAGCTTATCCTCCTCCTCTGCTTGGCTGAGACCTAGAGTGGCCTGACTTTGTCTGTGTAGCTCATCGTGGAGGTTGTCTAGCAGAGCAGCTCGTGTTCGACCCTGGCATCAATGCAAGATTCAAGATGTGCGTATGCATACTAAATAGCAGCAAAATGCTAACAACAGTTTGGTATTTGAACTGAGGGTCACCTCTAGTTTGGCAAACTTGTCTGATTTGTAGCAAGCATTTTCTGCATTGATCAGCTTTGTCAGCAGAAAGTCTCGGAACTCTGGGCTCTGGAGAGTGAGAAAAGAGAAAAGTGATTACCAAAAATATTTATGACCCGATGCCCAATGGAAGCGTTTGTGCAGATAGGATTTACTTATCACCAAAGCACTTCAAACCTACACCATCACTGCAATGCATAACAAGTTGCAGCCAGCAAAGACATCAGCACAGTTTTTGTATAAGCAAGCAGCGTTACCCCCACACTGGGACAGATGATGATGTACACTGCCAAGACAAGCAAGTGTATATCTGACTTGCTGGACAAATGATTAGCAGTGGACTGTACATAATACAAATAGCATATGACGTATGAACAGCTGTGGAAAAACAAAGTTTTTGTCACAAAGACAGTGCTTAGGTCTACAAGAAAGCCCTCAAAAGGTTGATTTTATGGGTGAAAGTAAATCTAGAAATCTTACCCCAGAGTTTGTTTATACATAATAAGATTAATGCCAAATGACTGATGTCATACCAGTTTTATGATGATGTAGATGACACGTGCAATCGATCCACACTGCCATTGCGATTGGCCGGTAGGTTTCCATCGACATAATGGGCATTGTTATGGGCATTAATGATTATTACACCAGTTCCAAACCTTTTTGAATATGGTGTCCTAGCTTAAAAATAGAAAACATACATTTTTCCCCACCAAGAATGCCTTCAAATTCACGTGCAAAATAATATAGAATTCTTGTGTACACTCTTGTGTCTTTTTATCGCTCCCGCTTTGTTGTGTTGAAAAGCCGCATGATTCCCTCAGTCTTTCACTGGAGCAGGACAGTGATAGCAATCTTCCACTACAAAGCATACTCTTTACCTAACTTTGTGATAAAAAATTGGGTTTTTTGGCTCACTGTCTGCCAAGAGTAAAATGCTGTAACCCGTTTTACTGGTTGTCAAGCAGGCAAAGACTTTTTGATTCATGTTTGGTGTAACAAGTCCTGGGAAACAACCAAAAGAACCAAAATCTCAATAGTAATAGAATTTTTTTGTCTCACCTTCTTAAAGATAGCTGGGTTTGGAAGGGAGGGTCCAAAAGGAGGGACATCCTCCCTCGCAGTGACAGCCACCTGTTCAGATAAAAGAACAAATAATCACACTTTAATAACGAGGAAAATTCTGGTTCATCGGAGAGAATGCAACAGAACAGACAGAAACATGACAACATATTCCTTTTTACCTTATATACTGTGTTCTCTGTACACGGGTTCTCAGCCTGGACCAGCACATAAGAGTGCAGAAAATTGGAGGCAATTATGTCTGGAACAAAAGGCGTAGGTTTCTCCTGGAAAACGGCTGCCACAATGTCATTTCCTATGTGCCGTTTCCTCTGAAGCTGTAGAGGCAGAGGATGAGATTTTGTTTCGCAAACAAATTGATATGGTCATGTGAGAAAAACAAGGTTAAGACCAAGGTCAAAAACCTGCTGGATGTCCCCATCGGTGAAAGGAAGCTTGGTTGACACATGGAACATGATCTCTCTCTGTCTGAAAACAGTGTATACAGATTCAGTCCCTGTCTGACCGTGGGACACGTCCAGCCCGCCACGAAATCTGCAACAATTTACAAGAGGCATGTTAGTCATCACTGTGTTCAAGCTTGGTTTCTCAAGCAGAGAGTATTTTATCCCATATATCTGTACACTGTATGGACAAAATGAGTATTATACTAACACACCTCTCATTTGATCAGTCATCAGGTGTTGGACTACAATAGATCATGGGTCTTAAACTCATGGCGACCACATTTGATGGCCCTCTACTTGACATCAAAGTGTAGTGTTAGTGTGGCCCGCGAGTTCTGGGCATTTTAAATTAAAACGATATACTGCATATTGTGGCAAACTTGAGTCCCACACAAGAGACGGTCTGAAGCAATTTAGGATATTCAAAACATCTTCTGGGTTTTTGACTTTGTGTACCGTCATCTACATTGGTGTTTGTGTTTTCACTCGCACCCTGTCAATATGTGGTCGGTATTGTATAATTGGGTCTTTTGGAAACGTGAACAAGGCTGCTCGAGTGTTTGAGCAAGACCCTGCCACAAAACGCTCAGACTTATTATCAAAAAATATATGTGCAACAGCAGAAATGTAACAAAGAGTGAGGCACCACAACATAGACACAATGAAGGGGGCGTCCTGCAACTGACATCACTTTCGCATTCTGCTACAAAACTAACATAGAAAATATGTTTTTGAGTGTAATTTTTCAACAAAAATAATAAGATGAACATATGTGAGCATTTTAGTGTCATGCGCACGTTAAAGAAGGAAGCTCTTTTGGCAGGCAATAAACAACACTGAACATAATAAGATGAAGAGGGGTGTCATTAGACAGAACACTACCTACAACCAAACCATCCATCCATCCATTTTCTTCCACTTATCCGAGGTCGGGTCGCCGGGGCAGCAGCCTAAGCAGGGAAGCCCAGACTTCCCTCTTCCCGGCCACTTTGTCCAGCTCGGGCAGATCCCGATGTGTTTCCCCAGATCCCCAGGCCAGTTAATAGACATAGTCTCTCCGACACGTCCTAAGTCTTTTCTGAGGTCTCCTACTGGTCGGATGTGCTCTGAACACCTCCCCAGGGAGGTGTCCAGGAGGCATCCTAACCAGATGCCCCAGCCACCTCATCTGGCTCTTCTCAATGCAGAGCAGGGGTTCTATTCCGAGTCTCTCCCGGATGACAGTGCTTCTCACCCTATCTCTAAGGGAGAGCCCAGCCACCCTGCGGAGAAAACTCATTTCGGCCGCTTGTACCCGCGATCTTGTTCTTTCGGTCACTACCCAAAGCTCAAGACCATAGGTCATACTTACAAGCAAACCGTACAGAAAAATGGTTAAGACAACAGGTAACACATAAGTAAACACACATGTGGCAACTACTAATTTGGTGAATAAAAAAACAACATCTCTAAACACATAACTTTAGCAACTTTAACAAAAGAAGCGCTGCAAAGCATGCTGGGAACAAAGAAGCACTCCCAGCGACGTTGCATAAAAGGAAAAGCTGCCAGGTCTCTGGCAACAAGGAGTAGGCAAGAAAAACCTATGTTCTGAGAACTGGTCATGTCACCTCAGTTTAGCGCTTTGAGAGGCTTTGTAAAGCATAACAAGTGTAATTCATTATTATTATTATTTTTATTATTTACAAAGCAAGGTCCATGGATGGGCATGCTTATGTGAACTTTGCTAAAACCTGACCACAAGTTCATCAGACACCTTTGAGAGAAGATAAAAATAAGATGGTGACATTTTACCTCATTATTATTTTCACGTACTACTCAGACATTTCCAGACATACTCCCAACAGCTTGAGGAAGTCTTCACAGACCAGTGGAAAATATGAAAGTTTCAATGCAGAGATCAATTCCAAATTTCCTTCAATTTTCACTTCTTGCAGACATAACAGCAACGTGTCCTAATATTTTGTTCATTGACTATATTTACTCCATGTAAAGATCCACAATTTAATGACATACCTACTGTATACACATTCAGTGCTCTTAAAAAAGTACCTTGGGAAACTATTCTGAGAAGCTTTTTTTGTATATTTGATCCTGATTGCACAAGGAGGCTAAACTAGAACTTTGTCGTTTATAGCCATTAAAGTTTGCTTCACTGGATCACGTTCCCAATTTCTTATAATCATTACTTCTTTAAGTGATATTTGACTTTTATAAGATGACTTTGTCCGTTTTTCTGAAACTTTCTGTATTTTATTCAAGTGCTTTCTATCACATCTCACCCTTTAAAGTCGTGAAGTTCAATGGTGTCACCCAGTACACTGAGAAACTCCTTGAAAGCTGGAGTCTCTTCATTGTTCCCAAACAACTCTTCCTCTGACGTCTGCGGGAAGAAGAGGAGTATCCGTGACACTCGGCAGTTTGCAAACGAAGTCGGCTATCGCTACAAGTCACTCACCTGTCCAAATTTTTGGTAGATCACTCCAAATTTGAAGGTGTTATTGACCTCATGCTCATCGTAAGCTACAATCAACTGAGATCCCTGTGCAACAGGAAAACACTATTACTCCTCAAGTGCTTAGCTCTAGAAAACATGTTGTCGTCCTCTCCAGCATGTCTCCAGGGCAGATTTAGTTGGCTCTGGTTGCGTCAGGCTGACATGTGACAAACTCTCACAATCCCCAGCGAGGCCTGTGATCTTGTTGAAGCCTCTTGCGCACCAAGACACAGATGGTATGTTTCCCTGCCTGAGGGGAGAGGCTGGAGGCAAGCTCCATCACAGTCGTCTACCAGTCTCACAAAAGAACCAAACAAATCCCCATGTCCAATTGTTGTTGGACCATCAATCCCATGATACAATGCACTCATTGAGAATGGCAGATGTTAGCGAGGTGGGAGGTTAATGAGGGATAAAATATGGAAAGGTTCTGCCTGCACTTGTTTGCTTCACGTCAAATCCGAGTTAACGAAGGAACTGAATTTAATGTTTTATTCTGAACATGACTTAAGAAATTGTGTCGGCGTCACATTCAGCGTCAAAGTCACATTTTTAAAGTATATTGACATAGAAGAGTGACTGGTGATTTTAATTCCATGTTAGCCGTACAAGACTGCAATGTGAGCCAAGAACTTACTCGAGGGTAAAGAACTGGGCTGAACTTCAGTCCTATGGCATCATCACACAGAAGCTGGAAAATACATGAGACATCAGAAGGTACAGCTGCTTTCATTTTGATGTGTACACAGCAAATATGATACATGACACCAGTGCAATGGGAACGTATGGATGAATGTATGTGTCTCTTACTTTTGCAATCTGATGTACGCTGGGCAGCTGGTTAATGCCTGCTAAGGAGATCCTATCGTGAATTGTTTTGGTCCTTGACCTGCAGTAGAATGACAGCAGACCCTTCTTGTAGGAGAGTATTGGGCACTTATTTGGATAAAACAAATGTTACAGGTTAATTTTGTTTTAAAATTGATTTTGTTAAAAAATATTTGTGATGTTTTAAGTCAATTCATGGACAGACTCCCAAATGAGGGTATTTCCGCACATTCAAAAAACACAGATTTGAATAACTGAAGCACGACAATTTTCGTAGCAGAATTAAGCACCATAAAGCCATCTAGACCGTGCAATTTAATTCAACGTAGAGGTGTAAATCTCAACTTGTGGTTTGTGTTGTGGATACATTTTTAGTGGGTTCTTAATTCTTACACTTTTATTCAAAAAGGGCTTTTTTCATGTAGCAGGGTGTCATCTATTATTATCTACCGCTCCCATGATCTGATAAGGTCATTGTATAATGAGGGTATATCTCGGTTGAGACTGGAGTTATTTCTTGACAAAATCGGCTTCTTTCACCCCCCCTTTCAAACAAGCGCTTTTCCGTAGCTTAAATCCTGACCTCACGGACTTCAAAAGAGAGGGTTGTGGCCTTAAGATGTAGATGCACTGCTGACTGTGGAACACTGCTGTTCTGCCTTCGGTGTTCATTCTTTTGGACAGGGGTTGCTTAGTTTCACCTTTGCATTCCTCATTACTCCTCCTGACATCTGATGGAGTAAACTACACTGCTCTGTTTGTGACTGGGGATCCTGTCTTGAGGATGCACTAGTCTGACTTAATGGGTTGACTTGCTTGAAATAAACTGTAATGTTGTGCTGTCTGAAAATCCTTGGAAGTGTCTCCCCTAAACCTGCGACATAGGGGATAGCTACTCCTTTTACCTGTTTTGTTGCATTTTGGAATCTTTAAACTTTGAACTCCCCGCAGGAGGAGCTTATTCTGTCAAGAGGAGTCAAGGCTATAAAGTCCCCAAACCTGACCTAGGTGTACTTCTCTGTACCGAAGACTCTAGCTGACGAAGGCTCTAGCTGACGAAGCCTCTGCGAAAAGAAGCGAAACTTCCACGACTCTACTACCCAGTCCAGTTGACAATTCCGAACTCTACTGCTACACGTCATTGTTAACTCTCTTAGCTTGCTACCACATCAAAACAGGAAACTCAAATCAGTTAGGTCCCTCGTCTATGATGCCATACTATAAAAAAACAAACAAGAAATACTGTGTAGTAGTGAGAACATATAAAGGGTCACTGACACGATTTATCGACTTAAATTTGTTATATGTGATCTACAACAGTGTTCAAAATAACAAACCGGATGAATCACTGTTTCTCAAAATGCATGTTCAACAAGTGCTGGTTTCATCCTTAAATAGGGGCCACCTGATTCCCACCTGTTTTTTTCACCAAAATGATCACTAATCACCGATTGAATGCCACACTGCTATTTTTTTTAACACACCCCTTTCAATTAATTGCCCAATTGCACAGCCTTAAAAATGCTGAGTCTTGTTTGTGTTTTCTGATAATCTACTGCCCCTACTGGTAACTTGTTTGCCATGTAGCAATACAAATATACTAACCAAATTAATCTGGTTAGTCACAATGGACTGCTATTATTTTGAACACTACTGTATGTATTGTTTGTAATTATGATCTACATTGTGGATTTTTGGAAGGGAACGATAAATTTGCAAAAATTACATTTATAGTTTATGATGGCAGCCATAACAAACTTGCTGTCAAGTGACATCAGCAACGTAACATCTCGCAGCTAAAGCTGAGTACACAAACGCTTCTCGGGGTAGCACGTTTAGTTTGTTTAGTGTATTTTTCAACAAAATAGTAGTCATGCCAAAATGTTATGTTGCTGCTAGATGATCACAGAAACCGAAAATACTGTAAGTTTGTTTTTTTTCTCCCAAAAAGGGTTTAAGACAAAAATGGACGACGTGCAGAAATAGAGAAACAGATGGAAGCCCATCTCAAGTTCTTGTTTTGCACTGTTCATTTCACTGACAACTGTTATAATTGCTATAAACACATTTAGTTTTCGTTTGTTTTGGTTTAATTTGTTTCAAACATGTATACATTGTACAAAGAATTATTCATGTTAAATTCCTCAGTTCTACATGTTTGAAAAGGAGTAGGAAGAAGCAGAGCAAGTTTAATCCTACCCCCTTCTCACATGATTTGCTAATACATTCAATCCCACATACTTATACATATTGTGTATATACATGCATACACACACATACTCATATGTATACATACACATACAGGCATATATTTAATATATAATAATAATATATAATAATAATATATTATTATTATTTTAATTTATTAGCGGGCATAGGGTTTTTAACCTCTTTAAGAGCAGCACACAACGCAACATTTTTATCTTGCAACTTCTTGATTTCTTCTTTTAGAGCTTTTGTTTCTTTGCTCAGTGCTCTATTTTCCTCCATGAGGTTTATGACATCACCATGGACCATCACCCCTATGATCTTTTTGATGAGACTGTCATTCTGCGATTGTACATATTGAACCCGTGACTGCAAATGCTTAAGGTCTGGTTGTGCTGCAGTCCACTCCTGAATCTCCTGTATCTGTTATTTTATGCATCTGTTTAGAATAAGAATTCTATTCAACCAGCGGAATAGTACCGTTCTAATCAGTTACGTTCTAAACACTATTTTACCATAGCGGCAAGTCTGCAACGGCAACAAAATATTAAATAAGTCAGGCTATAACAAACACTTTACGTTACGATTAAGATTAGAACAATAATTGAAGGACAAGCAACTCCAGAGTAACTTAAACTTACCATTCTTCGTTTTGAAGGAGATCAATCTTCACCTCCATGTCTTAAGGCTTAAGTTCATGTTCTGCAAGTTCTCTATTTCATCACAAATGTTTCTCCCATTTTTTTCTCCTAAAAAACATCCTCTGTCTCATACACAGCTATGTTTATGTAACAGAACTGTTACGTCGCTGATCATTTCACTTCCGGAAATGATACTTTGCTGAGACGAGTTCATTATAAACGTAATTTATGTACCGTTCCCTTTCAAAAAACTAACAATGTATGTAAACAAACAACGTATGACATAAATAAGCAAAGTTTATAAATCATGTCAGTGACCCTTTAAGTGGACTATTGGACTATACTCATATGTATGGCATTAGTGTAACCTTTACTAAAAAAACAAATGCAATTGCAGCATGTAACAACTTGTGATACCACCGCTGGTGCATTGTCATGCATGTGAAGCATTAGGTGCATCGTACCTGAGCATGATCCGTAAGAACTCCTGACCCTCAACCTCCTCATGTTTCAGGGACATGATGAGGTTCCCAATGCTGCTACCGGTGCAGTAGTAATTCATATGCTCCTGCAAAAAAGTTGACCAAAATAAAGGATTTGTAGCAGTACTGTATGTATTTTACTTACATATGCTTATGACAGGCAAACACAAACCTTGCCCAGAAAGTGTTTGCGGTAGGCCCGAGCTGTGCTGTTGCACTCCAGACGGTAGATGTGTCCCTCACCAGGGCTCATGCCCTCTCCTCCATCCTCGTCTTCTTCACAGAAACTGGATTCTGAAGAGGAGGGGGTCCCAGCTGGTGCCTCTGCATCCTCAATCCAGTAGCCTCCAAACTGCGGCAAGATAACTTGGGGGTACGGTTCACCTTTCTCTAGGACCTTGGAATGGAAAGGACCAGGTATAATCAGAAGAAAAACAAAAACAATACCTGATTGATAATAATTAATATGATGAGTATGCACTATTATGCGCTCTCTTTGGTGAAGTGAGTGCATTTAGAGTGGGGTGACTCACATCTTCTATCCGTGGGTAGGGAATATAGTCATCCTGTGAAAGATTTAAACAGACAGTAAGTGATATACACAGCAACACACTTGACAGCTAAAATAGTAGCTTCAATATTGCAGTTTACTTTCAAGGTTAAAGTTTATGACACAATAACCTGAAATACACAGTTCCTAGCAAGCATCAATAAAAGTGAGTCATTCTTCAATGATGATACAGGTCTTGTCATTTTGAAGCCATGTAGTTGTTTTCATAATGTGGAAAAAGAGCAGAGCATGACCTCCAAATACTCCCGAGGACCATCTGCTAATCATTTTTAAATATAGCAGGTGCCAGTGCGCTGGGCAGGCAAGGATGAATTTGCAGTTGGAGTTCCTTTAACTTGGAATCAATTAGATTGTGAGATGATTGATTTTATTTGAAAGATGACGGTGAAGGCACATTGGCGGATGTTGAGGACATCATGACACAAAGTGATGAGTGTGTTTGGTGACTGGCCACACCTTCCATTTTTTGCTCTCTTCTACTTTAGGAACCTGAATCCATTCGCAGCATGAGGACGGAAAGCACATGGGTTAAAAATTAAAGGTTAATATGCAATTGTGCCAACATTGGGCCTCATTCCCAAGAGTCGGTTCTTAAAAAAAACAAGCATCCATGTTGGCTTCATAAGGACTTCTGTGATGGCTGCGTTCAAACAGCAAATTTAACCATAATCACTACAGGGAACATCCCTTAATACTGTGTGTGTGTGTATATATATATATATATATACATATATATATATATATATATGTCTTAGGGATGTCCATAATTAGCATAATATCTGATATTCCGATATTGGCCAACTCTCAATTTCCAATTCCGATATCAACCAATACTAATATGTGCAACATCACATATCTCCTGTCGTGCAATTAACTTATATTTGTTGTGAAGTTAATGGATACAGCATCAGCTATTAGCTCCTCAATGTTGCTATAAACAACACTAGGTTGTGTAAAAAAAGATCTGAGAAATACTGTGATTGGGCACGGCAAAGCGCAACTCAAGAAACTCACAAGTTTGGTGAATCCGGCATCTTGCTCGATAGAAAAGGACTGGTTATCTAGTGCGATATCCACGATTTTCCGATTGATAGCTTTCGGCCTGGGAATTGGAAGTATCAGTCAGGAGCAAGCAACCTTGCTACTGGCCACCCACGGTTGTTTACAAGCTTAAAATGTGGTTTGATGACATTATTAGCACGCCGGAAAATACGGAAGTCCATAGGCCTATATTTGAAAATTGGTTTTCATCATAGGGAAAAAAAACCTGATATGGCTATTGACCGATAGAAGGATGCATAATTCCCTTTTCATGGATCTAACTTGTACTTTTACTAAAAATATATTACTATTGACCCACATGTAGCCCAATAGACATTACGTAAGAAGGACAAACATAGTTTGTAAGAACCACTGGTGAATGAAGCCCATTGTCTGTTTCATACCTTGTTTCTTTTGCAAGATGAAAACCAAGTGAGTCATATATGCTAATTTCTTTTCCTCCTCACACAAGCACACACAGGTAATACAGACACTTAGTCATCCTCTCATGCTGAGCCCAGGATCCAGTCAAGATAAAATGTTCCTCTCAGCTTCTCATTGAATTTGGGTACTGCAATTTCAGTCTCAAGTGTTTAGGTATTTACACTCAGTTTAGAAGTTCCAAAATTGCAAAATTGAACCTTTAAAAATCAAACTATGCAAGGTTTTGGCAGACAGTCTAATCTTTGTCTAGTATTGATTCCAACACACTACACAAAACGCCAATCTTGCAGTCTGCTGAGAGGGATATTTTGTTCATATGAACACAGAATGATGTGTGAAAATCATGCAACATGCACTTCACTATTCATCAATGCCAGCCAGAGCCACGCTACATTCAACATATACACTTGTGCATGTCAGTAATGGTGTGTGTGTGTGTGCGTGTGTGTGTGTGCATATTGACGGAGCAGCTGTTATAACTGATCACAAAGGCGCTCTTAAGGGGATTCAATTTTCCGTCTCAGTTGAGACAAAGAGGAGAAGAGGACAAAAGACGAGGGAGGAAGAGGTGGAAAGGGGAGGAATACAAAAAATGAGAAGAGGATCAAAAAATGACCTTTATCTGCACCATCTATTAGATCGACATTACAACAAGACTTTGAACACACATCTCAGTGCCGCGATGTAGGTGGCAGGGCTCAAGAGAGCAGATCGATGCAAGTTGAGGTTCAGAGAAGATGCATGAGGGCCACAGTAGTTGTGCGACATTCTTTGATCACTCGGCTGCACTGACGAGCTGTCATCGACCAATTATGCTCGCAAAATGTCTCTAAAAAATGCTCAGTCTGTGGAAAACTTGCGCATAAAGGTTAGCATTTGAAAGATGTGCATCTTCATATAGCTCTATGGCAGTGGTTTTCAAACTGGGGGGCGTGACAGGGTGGGCGTGGGGGCTACCATGCACACTTCATTATTACCGTATTTTTTCTCTCCCTTATAACCCAGCAGCTTTAATGACGAAGCACCTTGTCTATGGATTGTTTTGCCATTTTGGGTGTGTTCAAATTCTCTACCGACTAAGCGAGTGTACCAACAACACTCTTAAAGCCTGTTTTATACAGTACTTACGTATTATTATCTTTTTATCTCCAAAACGGGGGCGCGGCAAAAAAAAGTTTGGGAACCACTGCCCTATGGTATGGTTCAAATTGTTTTTTGTGACGACTGCACTTTCAGTTATTGTTTCTGGTAGGGGTATAAGATTTTATTGCTAAGAACTGAGATTGCGATTCTCCATTTCAGGGCAAATGTGCTTACATTTGCACAAAAAAAAATCACAGTTTTGTTATTATTATTATCATTATATTATTGACTAACTAAATCTTTTGTCCTGCAGTAAAAAAACGGTCTTTCAGACGTTCTTCATTAAAGGTCCTTGAAGGAAAGACAGGGGACTTTCACAGAAATGACCAAAAAGAAAACTAAAAAGAAACCAAGTCAAGCTGCCACAAGCTGATGGATGATGGCCAAGGAAAAGTGCCAGCCATCATGCCAACATCAGTGCAGCACGGGTCCTAGAGTTTGCTTGTGCAGCCCGTTAAGTACAATTTAAAAAAACCCATGTTAGAAATTAGACAGCATGTTATTGTGAATTGAGATTTTATTTCAGTTTTTTGTGTAGAATATAATTTTATTTGTATGCATATGTGTCTCATCCCAAGCCTTAAGACATTTTTTATACCGACAAGAACCTGCAAAATCATATTTTCTCTGCTTTTGATAGCCTTTTGACCACTTGTTCCATTCTCCTTCACGATTGTACGTGCTTTTCATGCCTCCTCCCACCTTCTCTCCTCCTCTTCCTCTCTTTTTTTAAACCCCTTTCTGTGCTCACACTTCTCAGAGCATGTGCCCTTGGGAGCCCAGGGAGGGAACAAAGGGGTCACAGAAAAAGAAAAAAAATCAATCAATTCCATACAGAGTTATAGCAAGCAGTAGTGCTATCCAGCAGGCTTATTATCTAATAAGAGCAAGCAACTGCCCATCTGGCTGACATACAGCAATTGAATGTACAATGTCTGTCTCATCTTTATATGGTGTATGTTAATCCACATTTTGGTCAGGGAGATGGAGCAGACAGACTTATCTCACATACTGAATTATGGTGACACATACAATATATGGACAAAAGTATTTGGAAGCCTGGCCCAACAGGGGAACATTTCCTAGCATAGACTTCTCCAAACTAAGGGCTCCATTACATCCCATATTTAAATAATTCACAATGTGGAATGCATCAAAACCTTTGTCCACTTTGTATGGTTTTCAAGTTAGGGAGAGCAAATGAATAAAATTAGCACAGGAAAATAAAGGAGCAGGATTTCTTACCTGCATTCTCTCCAGCATATCGAAAAACTCTGCAGACTAAAAAAAAAACACATTGTTATTAACTGACACAGAGAGCTATCATGAAACAAGAGTTTGCTATCTTGCCACCAAACACAAACGAGAATTTCTAAAATTAAATCTTACTGCACATTGACAACATGAGTGGTGCTGACAGCAGCAGGTCTGCCACAAACGTTTTACGGGTTCTTGCAGTATTAGAATAAGTGAGTCAAGAGGGCAGGACTCTTTTTCTCACACCCGCGTGCACACACACTGATAAGCAGCTACTTCCTCAGAGAGGAACACACGCACACACACACACATGCGCGCACACACACACACACACAAACCCGCACATGTAAACAAGCATACATGTGCATCCCTAAATGCATTTACACCGCCTCCTCCCCGGGGTTCCCACCTTGTCACTTAAACAAGCTGTGAGGGTGAAAATGGCCAGCACGCTGTGTGTCTTTGCATGCAGGCTTCAACGTGTTTTAACGTGTGTGTTGTGTGCAAGAAGCATTGGCTGTTATGCAATCAAAAGTAAAACCATTGGAACAAAAATGAAACTACTTGTTCAAAAACATCCCACTTTGGACAAGGACAGGATTAAACGATTCTTGCAGATAGCACTTTACACTGCAACCTCACACTTCTTGTAACATTCCTTTTACACCACTCACACTCTCGAGTTCAGACACGTGCCACCGCTAAATAAATATCATACCTATGAACGCTAGCTGAGAGAGAGAGAAATCCCTCAATGGAGTTTTACAACCGTTTCAATGATTCCAGCAGTAAAAACCTACATTTTGAGAGCACTAATAAAAAGCAGTGTTACCTGAAATTGCTTTGGATGAAAACCTATAAATCTATGGTGACTCCCTGCACCTATAAGAGGCATACACTCATCCCAGGGTTATCACAGGGCTAATATTAACCGGGAAGCCATGAGCTAAATAAAAGCTGACAGCATGGTAAAAAAATAAAGTACCTGTAGCTCATAATGTAAATGTAATAAAATACTAAAATAATGGTGCTTTGGCCAGCCTTGAAAATAGTACATCAATTGGATCTTCTTCTTAACTCCCCCTATGGGATAAATAGTTTCATCCGTCCGTGTTCTTCTGCTTACCCTTTTCAGAGTCATGGGGGAGCTGCAGCCTATCCCTTCTGACTAAAAAGTACATCCTGGATGGGCCGCCAGTCAACCACATGATACATATAGAGTCAGGCAGCCATCTGCACTCACATTCACACGGTCACCGAGTAAGGACTGTATCCAGGCTGGCTGCACAGAAGTCAGGCGCAACCCACTGGACAGGGAATTGGCAACCTTTAATATCAAAAGACCCATTTTTCCTCTTCTAGCAAAGAAAATAGTCTGGGGCTACAAAAACACAAGACAGCTTGTAAACTTTTAAAAGTTGTAATCTTTTTTAGATTTTACCTGCTCCAACAACAACTAACAGACGTACATGTGTAGGCCTGCTTTGAAATAGGTTAAACTAGGGCTGTCATTCGATTAAAATATCTGATCGCGATTAATCACACTTTGCCCACAGTTAACAAATAATTAATCACATTTAATCGCAGGTACTTCATATTTTTTTTTGTCTTGTCTACACATACATGCATAAGAAAGATCTTGCTGTGATGTTTGGAATGCCCCTGAACGCACCTTGCTATGGTGTAGTGACAATGAGGAAGTGTCGTTTCAAGGAGGAATAGAGACGTGTTTGGAGATACATGTACTTAATGGTGTTGAAATTGCACTGCTGTTAATGTGAGAGCCAGACTCTGTGGTAACACTATTGTGCCTTCATCTGACGTCAAAACAGAGAGGGGTGGCTTGATATGGTGCTCATGTGTTAATTTTTAATGTTAATGTGTTAATGTGTTACAAATGTTTGCTTAATTATTGAAATAAAATAGTTACTCCTGTTAATGCTGTATATGTTGATTACAAAATGAAAACCTTTTTCCTTTTCCTACTCCTTTAGGACATTCTTTCTTTCCCAGCACACACACACACACACACGCACACACGCACACACGCACACACACAGGCAAGGTTGTGATGTCACCAAGGAGGTGGCTGAGTCATGTTTTAGATAGAGAGCTGGTGTGCCCTTTCTCACTGGTGTGCCCTTTCTCACCATTGAAGGTGTGAAAATGACCTAAGTAAAGTTTGTGTAGTTTCTGTCTGACCCCTTTCTTTCACGGTACAAAATAAAGAACCGTACCTTCAGTAGAAAAATGACCTTCATGTATGACAATGCACCATCTCATAATGCAAAGAATACCTCTGTGTCATTGGCTGCTATGGGCATAAAAAAGCATATCAAAGAAGGAATCTTATGTTAACATGTAACTTGGCCTGTTAAAATGTTAGTGATTGAAATAGCTTTTGCTTTCAGTAAATGTGACCTCGATATGCTGCAAATTCAACAAATGACCACTTATGGTTCTTAACTAGTGAAATGCTTTACAACTCATAATAATGTGGAACAGTGCATTTAAAGTTTTTATTTTGGAAAAAAATATTGTTAGTGTTGGGAGATGTGTTCAATAACATTCAAATTGTATTCTAAAGGTTAGTGGCTGGAAAATTGTGATGACTAATATATATTGACTAACAAAATATGAGAAAAATATCATTTGCATAATTATTTTGAACAGTGGAACCCCCCCCCCCCCACACACACACACATACGCATGCATATATTATGGATTCCAGTCTATTAAAAAAAGTAAATGCGATTATTCACATTTCCTTAATTAACTCATAATTAATCACACTTAATTGGTGAAAAGTATTTCTCTATTATAAGTAGAAATGTAAATCTCTGTGGTAAATGATTTGATACGCAACTGCAATAATAACTATGATTATGAAAGGTAAAATTTGTGCAATTTGTGTGGTGCACCTCTCTGAAAAACAACCTCCAGGTGTATGTTGGGTCTGTATTTATTTTAAAGTTTTGATTTGATGTCCTTCCTGTTATAGTTTTACACAATACATCATAAATAAGATAAATTAGATCACTATAATGTACGTATGTTTTGCTGATGTGTGGAAAAAAATTTCAGGTGCAAAGGCTAGTACGCTGCTAATGCTAGACCCGCTAATGCTATTTACATCCATGCTTGTCTTCAGCCTTGGTCACACCGACACAAGCCCCCAAATAGCTATCCTTGGCTATGCCTGCAGGTAAATAGCAGCTATTAACTCAAATTTTAGCTTGTGGTTCAAAGCAAAAAATCAGCCGAGGGACGGATCTCATCTAAAAACACACTTGTTGGTGTTTCAGTAACTTGAACTTTAAAGTGAATAAAGTGAATTTTGCACTTATTTTTACCAGTGTGTGCTTTTTGGGTGAGTTAATAAAATTTCTGTGGAATAAATGTCAAAATGAAAACATTTATTGATGCAATACATCAATGGACAATTTTGTCCAGTAACCGAGAAATGGATGTAGCCTGGTTACTTTTTGTAACGGGATGTCAGCCTCTGCACACATCGCTTCAAAACCTTCAACAAACTGTATTTCCCGTGCTTGTGATTAAGGACCATACAGCCATCAATGCAATTCCACTTGCATATGTAAGCTATTTTCTATGACACGCTTATTGTGTTTACACATGTGGCAAACGGCATTCTAAAGGCCAGAAGTATGTTCCTTTTGTGACAATGTCTCTTTGGGGCTAAGACAAGCTGGGTATATAAATAAATGTGCTTATTGTCTTTTTGTCACTCAAAACCTGTAAGTCATCACCGGGCATGGTAAAACACTCCTTACATTGAAGCGGTCAAATGCAACACAGTGAAAATATACACATCCAACCTGGGTCGCACACACAACAGCACTAGCATGCTAAACTAAGCTAACCCCGCTAGCTTCCATTCATGGTCCATGAAAGAAAAGTAACTAAAGCGAAGCTTAGAGGAGGTTCCGTCAACTTTCACTATCGTCATTTCAACCTGTTTAGTTCGGTAGGGGGCGGTTTAGTAATGTTAGTTTGTAATGTAATGTGATTCCTCCAAAATTGAGCCGTTTCACGGGGAAATAGTTACCCACACAAAGGTTGCTTCTCCTCACAATGACAGCATTTCATTCACATGACGTCAATTTCCGCAAGATTGCACGTTTAACAGTGAATTCCTTTTTTTGGCCCTAGAGTAGATACTCTGGTCTTTGATCTGCCCGGGCTTTGAAGCTAAATTTACCGGTCCAAATACTTCTTTTATTGTCCACTGTCACCGCGGTGTTTCTCAAAACAGGACATGCACATATAAATCATGCGTGAACAAAAAAAATAGTGCCGCAAAAAATAGTTCCATTAAAGAAAACTTCCGTTAATGTGTTAACTTTGACAGCCCGTGTATATTATATATATATATATATATATATATAATTCATGTAAAGTCCATCCATGCATTTTACAAATATTCTTCCTACCAGGAGCTGCCCTTTCAATCATCTACGGCAGTTTGCACCTTGACAAAGGCTTGCTCAAAAACACCTTAGCCAAAGTTATCTTGCATGACCATAACGACCACAGACTATGCACAGAAACCGAGCCCTCTGGATGGCCTCATTGATGTGTCTCTAGAGTAGTGCTATGTCAGACAAACAACAGATAACAGGCTACAACACAAAGTGCATGCACGTCCACGTGAGAATGCAATCACAGACACAGTGCCAGAAGTTGTTTGTTTGGTTGTCAATAGAGCAAACATTTTCTATGAAATGATTCCCAGTAAGTGAGTACCTGGTTGTTTCTGTGATGTACCTCAAGGGCTGCTGCTAAAACATGACAACCATTCCCGTGTCCTTTATCTGGCTCATTCCGTACAGCCTCGATTCCCTTTCTCCCGCTCGCCTTTAATCGCAATCGTACCTGTAAAGCCTTTGCTATAAACAGGAAAGTCAAGTCAGCCAGTGAACACGGTGTTTGCTAAAGGGCCAAACAGGTTATACCAGTGTGTATGTGTTTTTATAAAACACACACAAGCACATACACACTGACACACACAGCATGAAACCTTGCTAGGTTTCCCTTGTTGTTTAAGCAGTGATATTCTGAGATAAATGTAAGCAATATACACACAAAACACATTCTAACTGCACTGGTCCCCCGACACTGGTAAATCGAACGGTTACAAATACATCCCTTCAGGCTCTACATAAAGGGATTGCAAATATACACACACCTGCCCAGGGGTACATATGTAGAGATTTTATCTTTAACTATACTAAAAAAAGAGATAAATGCACACATGATGCAACTGTGCAGCACATACATGCCACTGTGTTTATGCAATGCATTAAACCCAACAGGACTAAGCAGGCTCCACTGTTGACTGAATGCTTTATAAAATCACATGCTAGGGCAATATCATTTTCAGCATTGTAGCTTCTGTGTAAATAAGCAAGATAATGTTGGGTGAGTGCAAGTTTTTCCTTGCCTCGAGTGGCTAAGTGCTTTTTTATGTGGGATTCAGCTGGTTACCCTTAATGTATGAAGAACAAAATTCTAGACTACAACTTGTGTAAATCACCACCTTATTGTGGTGGAGCGGTTTGAGTGCCTGAGTGATCCTAGGGGCTAATGTTGCCGGGTGCTAAAATAGGGTCTCCCAAGGCAAACAGGTCTATGTGACAGGCCAGACTAAGAGTGATTCAGAAGACCCTAATGAAGAATATCAAGAGGAGTGACCGCACCTCGCCCGGACGTGGGACACACGGGGCCTCACCCTGGAGCCAGGCCTGGGGGAGGAGCTCGCAGGCGAGCGCCTGGTGGCCAGGCCTTCACCCGTGGGGCCTGGCTGGGCCTAGCCTGGTCTTCGGCAGCCAAATCTGGTTCTTGGGACATGGAATGTCACTTCTCTGGTGGGGAAGGAGCCCGAGCTTGTGGAAGAGGCGGAGACATTCCGACTAGATATAATCAGACTCACCTCAACCCACAATTTGGGCTCTGGAACCATGTTCGAACATAAGGATGTCCATAAGTGCAATCGGCACCAGGACACCCTAGGTCGCAGGTCTATGATCGACTTTGTGGTCGTAACATCAGACCTGTGTCCGCAAGGTCTGGACAGGTGGGTGAAGAGAGGGGCAACTGAGCACCACTTGGTGATGAGTTGGATTAGATGGCGGGGAAGGATGCCAGACAGACCCGGTAGACCCAAATGCGTAGTGAGGGTGTGCTGGGAACGTCTGGCAGAGTCTCCTGTTCGTCGAGTCTTCAACTCTCATCTCCGGCAGAGCTTCACCTGCATCTCGAGGGAGGACCGGGATATTGAGTCCGAATGAGCCAGATTCCGTGCCTCCATTGCTGAGGCTACCAGTCGAAATTGTGGCCGCAAGGTGGTCAGTACCAGTCGTGGCGGCAAGCCCCGAACCCGATGGTGGACACCGAGGGTTAGGGCTGCTGTGAAGCTGAAGTTGGAGTCCTATCAAGCATGGATGGCTTGCGGGACTCCCGAAGCAGGTACTGGCAGGCGAAGCGGCACGCGGCTTCGAGGATGGTCTGGGCAAAACCTCGGGTGTGGGAGGAGTTCGGTGAGGCTATGGAGCACAACTTACGGTCTGCCTCGAAGAGGTTCTGGCAAACCGTCAAAGGCATTCGACCGTGTCCCTCGTAGTGTCCTGTGGCTCCAGGAGTACGGGATTGGTGGCCCGCTACTATGTGCCATTCGGTCCTTGTACAATCGAAGCAGGAGCCTTGTTCACAATGCCAGCAGTAAGTCGAGCTTGTTTCCGGTGAACGTTGGCCTCCGCCAAGGCTGCCCTTTGTCACCAATTCTGTTCATAATCTTCATGGACAGAATTTCTAGCCGCAGTCAAGGTGTTGAGGGAGTCCAGCTTGGTGACCTTAGGATCTCGTCTCTGCTATTTGCAGACGATGTGGTCCTTATGGCCTCATCACACTGTGACCTTCAGCGTTTACTGGAGCAGTTTGCAGCTCAGTGTGAAGCTTCTGGGATGTTACTCAGCACCTCCAAATCCGAGGCCATGGTTCTCAGTCGAAAACGTGTTGGACTGGACCCTCTGGGTTGGGAGTGAGGTCTTGCCTCAGGTGGAGGAGTTCGAGTATCTTGGGGTCTTGTTCAGGAGTGAGGGACGGTTGGAGCGCGAGGTCGACAGACGCTGTACCGGACCGTCGTGGTGAAGAGAGAGCTGAGCCGGAAGGCAAAGCTCTCTGTTTACCGATCCATCTACGTTCCCACCCTCACCTATGGGCATGAGTTATGGATCATGAGCGAAAGAACGAGATCGCGGATACAAGCGGCGGAAATGAGTTTCCTCCGTAGGGTGGCTGGACTCACCCTAAGAGATAGGGTGAAGATCTCAGCCATCCGGGAGAGGCTCAGAGTGGAGCTGCTGCTCGTTCACATCGAGAGGAGCCAGTTGAGGTGGCTCTGGAATCTAGTCCGGATGCCTCACGGGCGCCTCTTTGTTGAGGTGTTTCGGGGATGCCCAGCCGGGAGAAGGCCCCGGGGAAGCCCTAGGACACCCTGGAGGGACTATGTCACACAGTTGGCTTGGGAAGGCCTTGGTGACCTCCCGGTGGAGCTGGAAGAGGTCGCCGGAGACCGGGAAGTCTGGACTTCTCTACTGAAACTGCTGCCCCCGCGACCCGGACCCGGACAAGCGGAAGAAAATGGAATGGAATGGAACTTGTGCGGAGAAAATTTGGTTGACATAAATTTTGGGCACAGATCAGCATGAAACAGCCTGGTAAAAGGAAGCCAAAGTAGGGCCATGTTACCTCAGCGTTAAAAGAATCAGATATTGAAGTGCTAAATTGCCCAATAAAAACAAAATCTACGGTAAACAGAAATTTACATAATGTGAATGAACAGCTGCCATTGTGAGAAAAAGGGACATTTGTGTTAGTTTAACAAAGCATGCCAGTGTGGCTGTGTGTGTGTGGGTGTGTTTAAACACACATTGGCCAAAACGTCTTTCCTAACACACAAGCCAACTAACACACAAGCACGGACATTACAGTTTGTTGAGGATTTAGAGGCTGACATCCCTTTAGAAAAGTTATTGAAGCTACATCCGTTTATTTTATACTGGGAAAAAGTGGCAGTAAAATAAAGTGTAGAAGGTAAAAAATTTAATTCTAAAAAAAGAAAAAAAGATTACATAGGTATTAGAGACACCCTAACAATTGTCTGGAAGATGACATGCTTTGATACAAATCCATTTCCCTCCTGTGCAAATATACTACAGCAACATAAGCAGTCTAAGTTATTCAAGCAATAACTTAACCAGAGTTACAATGGTAATATAGAGCAAACCCAAAAATCAACAATGTGGCAAAATTAATGTTGACCTTTGCTTTGTACAATATACAGTGTCCAATGTTCTCTGCTGTGAAAGTTTGTGCTCCACCTGTCTGTATGATTGGTTTGTTCTAGGGATGTTCTTATCCACATTTTTTTGGCTTCCAGTCCAATTTTTTTTGTATAGTTTTATTTAGTCAATCCCAATCAAAGATAAATTTGTGGAATTGAATATGGGCATTAAAACAGCTCTTCAAAGCATTAAAAATAATGCATATTGCAGAATTCACATTTTTATTCCACAGCAAGAGTAACAATATATTGTTTGGCTTTTGTAGCAAACTTCTGTGAGTCAGGTCCCTAATGAAAGTAAAAGTCCATCAAAAAAAAAAAAAAAATTGGACAAAATGGGCGTGCAAAATACTGTAGCAAAAGGTATATTGTATTTTTAGCAAGCAGGTAAACTGCTCTTTTGTGTGTGGGCTATGGAGGGCAGTGGTGTCCGGCATGCTGGTTAGAGCAAGTGTTCAGAGTCAAGTACGTAGAATAAGAAAAGCAGGAGTTGCACTATGCATGTGTTGAGGAACGCCTGCTTGAAGGACTGAGTGGTCTGTGTTGACATGCAACTGATTTACAGCCATCCTGACGTCAAATTATTCAGCCACCATTACATTACTTTTAAGGTAGGACAAATAATTTGACATCGTTTAAATCAACTTATGTGTGATTTAGAATATCTGACTTTTTTTTTTTTTAACAAACTATCTTCAACACAATAGTTATTTATTGGGTTTATTTATTATGGTCCCTAGTGACAACTGGCCGGAAATAAATGATCTTCCCCTTCTTGAATGACCAGCAGCTGCCACTGGTCCAAACATTGTGTGAGATATACTCCGAAATGGAATAGATTAAAACATGCAGTATCGATGCAGTATTGACAAGGCTCACTGTTTTTAATTGGTTGAAAGATGGAAAAGTTACAAAGCGATGGACAAAAAAGGTGCATTACAGCAATCATTGCTTTGAGGAAGTTTGTGGTGTTCCCAGAAAGCTGGGATATAAACATACCGTATATCTGCCCTACTGAACGTCACCTGTTATTCACCTCAAAGGTTTTTCTCCTACTCACGGTGTGTGTCTATCTATCCACAGTGCATGCACAGCCTTCACAGCTGATTGACTGTTACCCATGATGTGGCTTTGTGTGTAACTATTTAGAGTGTGCTGTGGGTGGGACAATGTTGGAGACAGACAAGCATCACAGCCAAAATATCCCAGTTTTATATTAATCTCTTATCGCCAACCGGATTATATAAAAAAAAGAAAATCAAATAATGACCAATAGAATCGTATAATAAGTATCGTATAAGCAGTGCCTGGGGACTCTGAGTCGGGTTCGCCTATCTCTGGGGCTGAGGTCACCGAGGTGGTCAAAAAGCTCCTTGGTAGCAAGGCCCCGGGGGTGGATGAGATCCGCCCGGAGTTCCTTAAGGCCCTGGATGCTGTGGGCGTGTCTTGGTTGACACGACTCTGCAGCATTGCATGGACGTCAGGGTCGGTGCCCCTGGACTGGCAAACCGGGGTGGTGGTCCCGCTTTTCAAGAAGGGGGACCGAAGGGTGTGTTCTAACTATTGTGGGATCACACTCCTTAGCCTTCCCGGTAAGGTCTATTCAGGGGTTCTGGACAGAAGAATCCGCTGGATAGTCGAATCTCGGATTCAGGAGGAGCGGTGTGGTTTTTCGTCCTGGTCGTGGAACTGTGGACCCACTCTATACTCTCGGCAGGGTCCTTGAGGGTGCATGGGGGTTTGCCCAACCAGTCTACATGTGTTTTGTGGACTTGAGGAAGCCATTCGACCGCGTTCCTCGGGGAATATTGTGGGGAGTGCTCCGGGAATATGGGGTATCGGACCACCTAACCCAGGCGGTTCGTTCCATGTATGACCGGTGTCAGAGTTTGGTTCGCATTGCCGGCAATAAGTCGGACCCGTTTCCAGTGAGGGTTGGACTCCGCCAGGGCTGCTCTTTGTCCCCGATTCTGTTCACTTCTGTTCATTTCTAGGCGCAGCCAGGGTGTTGAGGGGTTTCAGTTTGGTGGCCGCAGGATTCGATCTCTGCTTTTTGCAGATGATGTGGTCCTGTTTGCTTCATCGAGCAGTGACCTTCAACTCTCACTGGTTAGCAGCTGAATGTGAAGCGGCTGGGATGAGAATCAGCACCTCCAAGTCCGAGTCCATCGTTCTCGCTCGGGAAAGGGTGGAGTGCCATCTCCGGGTCGGGGATGAGGTCCTGCTTCAAGTGGAGGAGTTTAAGTACCTTAGAGTCTTGTTCACGAGTGATGGAAGGATGGAACGCGAGATTGACAGGCGGTCTGTCGTGGTGAAAAGAGAGCTGAGCCAAAAGGCAAAGCTCTCGGTTTACCGGTCGATCTACGTTTCTACCCTCACCTATGGCCATGAACTTTGGGTAGTGACCGAAAGGACAAGATCGCGGGTACAAGCGTCTGAAATGAGTTTTCTCTGCAGGGTGGCTGGGCTCTCCCTTAGAGATAGGGTGAGAAGCACTGTCATACGGGAGAGACTCGGAGTAGAACCGCTGCTCCTCCGCATTGAGAGAAGTCAGATGAGGTGGCTCGGGCATCTGGTTAAGATGCCTCCCGAGCGCCTTCCTGGGGAGGTGTTCAGGGCACGTCCAACCGGTAGGAGGACTCGGGGAAGACCCAGGACACATTGGAGAGACTATGTCTCTCAGCTGGCCTGGGAACGCCCCGGCATCCGCTGGGAAGAGCTGGACGAAGTGGCCGGGGAGAGGGACCTCTGGGCTTCCCTGCTTAGGTTGCTGCCCCCGCGACCCGACCTCGGATAAGCGGAAGAAAATGGATGGATGGATGGAAGTATCGTATAACGGGTCAAAATTGAGTGGCTAAATTATGCGCGTGTGTGTTTTACCTTCATGCTGGGGGGGGCCGTACGGGGTGGAGATGGGGGACATTCTCCAACAGGGACGTTGGAGATATTCAATAGCTCCTGTTTCCTAGAGAGAAAACATTGAAATACATGTTTAGATTGACTTTTATCAGAAGCAGGTGTACAATTGTCAAATATCAATAATTGTATGCTCTTTTTTTTATGCAGTGAGAACGACAATGAAATAATTCACCAGCTTCTACGGGTGCATAACCCATATCTAAGTGCAAAAACGTTACAGCTGAGTTTCTACTTCACGGAAATTCACTTATCTCAGTTGTGTCTGAAATCAATGAACCAATCAGTATAGTTTTTATATAATATGTATACTGTAATTTCATAATGTATTGTAATGCAAGGCAAATCTTTTTTTTTATCTGCATTTGCTTCTGTAGAAAGCGTAAAATAATTAACACATTCTATGGAAACATAACCACAAAGACAACCCCCGGGTGTTCTGGAGTACATAGATGTGGTCATTAATTAATGCTATATTAATGCTAGCCTAGCATTAATATTCAGGACTCATTGTGATGGGGGGAGGGCGCGGGGCTACCATGCACACTTTTCATTATTACAATATTTTTTTTGGACTACAAGCTGCTACTTTTTTCTCCCCCTTACAGTCCAGCAGATTTAATAACGAAGTGCCTTGTTTATGGATTTTTTTGCCACTTTGGGTGTGTTCCAACAACACTTTTGTGTGTAAAGTTTCCGTGTGTATCCACGCAATCTTGGAGTACGTTGTTTAACGCACCCTTAACCTCATCCCTCTCTGATTTTTCTCAGCGAGTTGGACACGTCCCAGTGGTCTCTACACGACGAGTCATATAAATGCCGATGTTTCGGTACATCAGCTGCAACAATCTCCTGCTCGTCTGCCATTTTTTTCATTAGAACTTTATTGAAGCATACAATATAATACACAACAGGAATACAATTAACAGGATGACAAGTTGACATGATAAAGGAAGAAAAAGAAAAATAAATAAATACAATTACAAAATTAAAAGGAAAACAAAAATAAAAAGACAAAGGAGAGATGGAGGGATATTTTCTCAGCATATACTGTAATCATTTTGTAGCTTCTTGGTCCTCACTGCCTTGGGGTTCAAAGAATAGTCCAAGTCTTCCAAATATGAGATTAGCAATACCGTTAACACAACAAAATGCGGTCGTTGATTTTTAAACTTTACAGAACGGATATGATATTTTGCTAAAATTAAAAGAAGGATAACAACCTAAACCTTACTTAACTTCACTTTGTCAATTTTATCAATCCCAAAAAGTATACGTCTTAGAGTAATTTTCATTGAAACTGTCAGCTTGGAATTTACAAAATTGTTTAGCTCGATCCAAAATACGTAGGAGTATGTACATATCCAGAATAAATGGGATATTGTTTCCTCTGCATCAGCACAAAAAGAGCACAGTGTGTCAATGTTCATTTTATATTTGAGCAGGTTGTTCTTTACAGGGTAGCATCTGTGAAGTAATCTTAATGTGACTTCTTTAACTTTAATTCGGAGTAAATATTAAATATTTTCGAGGCAATAACCAAGTGATCTTCCAACCAATATCTTCATAAAAGTTGTTTCAGTAAAAGACTGCTGCGGGTTTGGAAACAACATCCCTTTGCAACAATTCTTCTTCTTACACGCCGATTGGAAGCTTTATCAGTTAATAGTGAGCATATAATGTATCTATGGCCTTAATTTCTTTATCAATTTGAGATCTATCTTTTAAGAAAAGTGTTTTGTCATCTGCAAGTTGAGTAAGGATTAGTGTTCTGTAAGCAATGGTGAGACCTTCTATACGGCTGTTTCGGATAGGGGGGTTGCGGGGGTTCTGAAAAAAATGTAGTATCTCCAAAAGGGGGGCGCGGCAAAAAAAAGTTTGGGAACCACTGATCTACTCCTTCCCGGAACATGCATACTGAGCAGTTCCCTTCCCATCAGACCACATTGTACTGTTTCTCATCCTTGCAGACGAAACCCAAAACAAGTGACATCCCCACTTCTATGAATCTCTGTTTAAATTTCCAATTCAATTCACAAAGTCTCAAGAAATTAAAACATGTCTATATTTCTCTACTCATGGCATTCAATCGATCGCAGCTGGACTGTTCAGGTTGTCATAGAAGACATTCCGCCTCTCATCCGAGCAGGGTTCATCAGTTCATGCTCAAAAACTCGGTGGGACACACACCAGTTCTTTGGTTACCTCAGCTGGGCGCTTGTGAAAAGTGCATCTCGTTCAAGAAAGAAGAAAAACAAGGAGGATGAGGAGAAAAAGAGTAGACGAGGCAAAAACATTGTCTTTCATTCCTTTTCTATGCCGTTTGGGCTCATTAAAGTCGTGGTCGTATGCTGGATCATATCCCAGCTGACTTTGAGTGAAAGGCGGGGTACTTACTGGACTGATCACCAGACAATCGCAGGGTACATATAGATAAAAAACATTCACACTCATATTCATACCTACGGACAATTTAGAAAAGGGGTCTCAACCTCAACTTTCCTTGGGGCCGCTGGAGGGAGAGTCTGGCTGAGGCTGGGTCGCAGCCTCGGCGCACATGCACACACTTGCAATTTAAATAAAAAATGTAAAAAAATCCAATCTTGTCAAACATCTTTTTTTTAAACCTAAAATACGATAAACAAGGACACTGATGTAAAGAAGTAATATTAAGAAATAAGTAATATTCTCAAAATGATAAATTTTTCCACTCAGTGAAACATGTTTCTCTGCTTGCATCACAAGCCCGGTCGACGTCACGCCCCTGAGAACCATATACCCTACCGTGATTGGTAGGTCCGTCAGCTCCGCACACAACCCCGTAAAAAGTGCCATTCATATAAAACTCGAGGGCCTCACTAACATTAAACTTTCATATTCAGGTGGGGGCCATTAAATATTGTCTCGCTGGCCGCAAGTTTGAGAGTCCTGATTTAGAGTTTCCAATTTTAATCCAATATGCATATTTTGGGGGAGGAAGCTAGAACACATGGAGAAAACCCACGCACATGCACGGAGTACACATTACTTGCAGTAATAAATAAATCACACACGATAAATAAAAATGAACTTGATAATTTTACCGCCATACAGTATATTGCCTTGTGCATGCGTGTCTGTTTTCCTGGTCTCTGGCCACCAAACAGGCCTAATGAGGTTTCACTCTGCATTAGATCGGAACCTGTACACTTAATAGAACAACAGCGTTCCATATACAAGTGCCTGAATGAAACAAGCCATTCAGTCATACAGTCGCTTAGTTCCTCAGTAACTTCTCTAAATTTAGCCTTAGTCAGTAGTTTCTCATTAGTTCTACTACTCTACATGTCACAAACCCCACAACTTTACAGGCTGAGGGATAACACTTTCAAGGAATATTATATTAATATTCCATTAATATGATATAGCATTTTTATCATACAATATCATAACATGGGTGGTTGTTAAACAAAAATGGTTGTTTTTCCATTCATATATACATTTTTTTTCCCAAGGTGCTTTTCTTAAAACTTTTCTTAAAACTTGTGTTAAAAGTCTTGTCTCATTCTCATGGGTCCAATTCTGTGTATTGTCTCGTTTTGTTATAGAGAATGATTATAGTTTTACGTGCGGCCCTAATGAGGATAAGTGGCAAAAAAAGGAATGAATGAATAAAGCGCCATAAAATGACAATGGCAATAAAGACAAGTAATTTTATTTAATAATACATTTCTTGAGATTTGAATTTGAATGAATCCACATTGAGATGAACAGAACAGAATAAATATTTAGTGAATTATCAGCTTGAGCTTTTGGTACGCTTCTCTGGAGATTCAGGTGCTGTCAGGAAGACCATAAAGACCTTGGATATTCAACTACCAGAAGCATGAGTGCACGTTAATGATGGAATAGTGTTGACAGTGAGACACAGTATCATGTTGAGGCTGCACGAGTGCCTTATTTTGTAATCATTTCAACAACCGATTTAAATCTTTTTTTTTAAAGGCGCTTATAAAAGGCTGAAATGCTCCTTAAAACCACACATATTTCTATGCAGTCATTAACCTCGAGAAACACCCGGTTTATTCGTTTTATCAACACTTGCCGCTCTTTTGTAGCAAAATCAAGTAATCGAACCACTTTATACAACACGCAGAAAAATGGTCGTCTTTTGCCTGCTCCCAAAGACAGCATGCGGTAACTAAACCAACACCTTCCTGTTTTGCCATGAGTTATTTGTTAAATTCAATTGTGTTTCTCATCTCAATAAGCCAAAATAAACAGAAAGAAAGCTGTAAGTGCCAGCATATTGATAAAGACACTGAGATACACTATTGCAAAACAGGAAGGTGGTATCGAAGAGGAAGGTGTTGATCTCACAGCCATATTGTGCCTTTGGGAACAGTCACTTCTTCAATGAAGGTAAAAGTAACATGTTTATTTGTCCCATTCAATCGCCATTTAATTGCATTAAGAACTGTTTCATGCATGTAGATGCATAATTGTAAAACTATAACAGCGTGTTTTGTGCTAACATTTTTAACAGTCAACAGCTGATGACATCACAGACGGCCGACGCTGCTGACTTCCGGTTACGGTTTCCATTTTGTTAGCAAACTAAGGTGTGATAAAAAATGTATTAGGAACACCGTTCCTCGGACGGTTCCTCCGGACACTCTGGTCCCCGGTGATTAGCTCTTTCACTTCACTCTGAGAGTTGGGCGGCTGGCGGAGGTGCCAGGGGTATACGGGCTGGGGGTCCCTTGGGGAGGGGGGCTGGGCTACGCTGCTCTGCGGGGGACCGGTGTTTATCTCTGTGAGGCTGGGGTAGGTCTGGTGCCGAGACGACTGGTTGGCGGAGGGGCGGGGGACCGTGGGTTGGGGCCTGGGTCGTGGCCGTCGGGCCCCGGGCCGGTTGGCTAGGCTGGCTGGGTGTGGGTAGGGCGGCACTCCTGGGCCCTGGGTTCCGGGGGCTGCCTCTGCCTAGGAGTGGGGGTGTATCTGACCCCCGGGCGCATCTGGGTTGGCCTGGACTCACTGCTGTGGGGGTGGATGGGTGTGCGTCCTGGTGCCGGATTGGTGCCTGGGAGGACCAGGGTTGGGTGAGTGTACAGGGGGTTGGGCGGGTGTGGGTGTGTGTGCGCAAGTGCAGGTGTGTGTCAGTGTGTTTGTGTGTATGTTGTATGTTGGGTGCAGGGGATTGAACATGGGTGTGGGCACAGGGGGCAGTGGTGAGGTGTGTGATTGTGCCTGGATGGTTGCTGCCTCTTCGAGTGGTGGGGTGTGTTGCCCGGGTTCCTCTCTGATACGGGGTGGGGATGGCGGTGGTGGTGTTCGGGGGTGTGGGCCGCCGGGGTCTCCTAC
>QODF01000180.1:845096-861866 GCA_024372805.1 Oostethus manadensis
AAAAAAAAAAAGGAACACCGTTGAATTTACGGAGTGTAATAACAACACAACGCAAAATGCGCAAGACTGATGCGATGCAAGCACACCCAGGCAACACGTATGCATACATTTTCCATGTGAACTGAAAAATATGCTTATCAGGAGGGAAGCTAATTGAGGCACCCTTGTATGCTGTCTTGGTTGTGCTCCATTTTACTATTATTATCTTGTGAGCAGTTTCAAGCATATGAGGGAAGGAAGGCTGTGAAGGTTGTGTCGCCAATCAGCAGTAACCCTGCTTGCTGATGAAAGTCATCACAGTCAATGCCAAAGTGCATGAGTCTTCAGAAAACATGTCACAACTCTCCCTGGTTCATTCCTCTCTGCACCTGCTTATATTTTCCAAAGACCCCAGCTTTCCACTGCGCCATGTGTTTGTGTGTGTAAAACATCAGCGTTCCATTTGAAATGGTCCGTTTGTGCTCGAAAGAACACAATGCAAGACATTGTGTATTGTACACCTCTGAAGCATGAAAAGGATTTGCTGTGGCTGGGATGGTTTGGAAAAGATGAGTAGGCCTACCTGTCCTTGCCATGTGGATTTTTACTACTGACTGGCTACATCCTAGGGACGCAGATGACAGTACAATATAGGATGGACAAAACATTGACTATGTTTTTATGCACCAAAAAGTTATTAGGTGCGTGAATTGGGTTCAAATCAGATTTTTAAACTTTAGAACTGTTGCTGTTCCCCATAAAACTGGATTAAATGTATCACACTTAGGAATGACTAAAATGTGACTAAAACGAATAAGCATTTTCTTCCAAACGACTAAGACTAAAACTAAAACGCCGCCTGGGGCGTCACAGAGAAGAGTGAAAAATGGAGAAACCTTTTTATTGCATGATAATTTACATAAGCTACATACTGTAAGGTGTCACTGAAGAATAAAAGTAAAGCAGGGAAGTCAGCAAAACAAGCTGAGGCTCTACCAAATGATTTTATTATGAAAATACTGTAAATACTGCCAAGGTCAAGTTTATTTGTTAAGCACATTTTAAAACAGCTACTGCCCCAACGTGCTGTACATGAGTAACTAACAGTATGAAGTAAAGCAGTTACAATGAATCCAAACATTGAAATGTAAGAGGCTAAAATACATGCAAATTATAAATCAAATAAAAAACAAATACAATCTAAAGTACATATAAATGTACAAATGAAAAAGTATTTAAAACAGAAGTTGCCAACTAGTCGGTTGCAATCGACCAGTCAATCTTTGGGATTTAGCCGGTAGATTGACGTTGTAAATTCCGTAATTACAGTTATCCCTTGTTTATCGGGATTAACTGGACCCGACCACAATAAGTGAATTTCCGCAAACTAGAATTGAGTAATAAAAAATACAATGTTTTCCTAGTTAGAGCATAGAAAACCTGTTTCTGACTTTAAAATATGTTTTTTTAAACCATTATTAGACATGAAATAATGCTCCTATAGTCACCTCTACATTGCTATTATTTTTTGCTTAGACCCGCTTCAACCATTACCAAGCTACCAGGCTAACTAGTTAGCCTTCAATGTATTTATTCTCAACTTAAACAGAGTTCAAACACAGTGTGGACAAAGAATGACAAAGTAAGACACCAAAAAGCTACCACTTCCACACAGGTTGGGAGGATAATTCATTTCAGTCATCTCTTACATGCCATGCCTGACTACATGTTGTGTTACAGTAATGTGTCATCAGCGTAACATGATTGAGGCCTAGTGCCTTCTTTTTTGACTAGTAATCAGCCTGGTCAACCACAAAACAGCTGTTACATATGAATTCATTCATTTTTGAAAAACCACAATAGAGCGAGGGAGCGACGTTGAAGCCACGATTTAGCAAGGCATGCCTAAATATACGTTAACTAAATATAAATATACTAAATATACTAAATATACGTAATACGTACGTTAATTTAAAGTTAAATATAAACGTTAAATATAAGTTTATATTTAGTGCAAGCACTGTTCAGGGCGGACTGCATGTTTTTATGCCAGGCACCTTGCAGGGCAGCTAAGGATCCTTCTTGGGGCCAATGTCACATGTGAGCCATCCAGGCAGCTGCTGTGTATATGTTTATGTCTGTCTGTGTTGGTAAAAAAAGATACCAGACAATACATCAGACATAATACACTTAACTGTGTAATAATAAAGCACTATTGGGTCTGGCTCTGATGCTTAAATCTCATGTAGTCCTAGCTCTCCAAACAAATGCAAACAAAACAGGAAAAATAAATGCATGATCACTGGTTGGTTTTTTTTTTGGCTGTTACATACTCATTTCCGCACGTCTGGCAGTTAACCTTTACCCTGCCTGCCCGTGTGGGAAGTCAACGTGGGTGGAGGTGACTTTAAATGCAAAATGTTATGTCTGTTGAGCTGTTACCATGTTGGAGGTGTCAAGGTTAGCGCCCACGGTGTGAAAGTAAAACATGTCCATGGTCAAGCTGCATTAAAAACCTCTGGCTTCCAAGCCAGCTCAGGGCTGAAATGACATTTAAAATATTTATTCATATGTACTGGCAATATGTTTATATTGTGGTTGTGTTTAAATGGTTTTTAATGGTCTAATGTTTCATGCCAAGAAAAATATAAACCTTTTAGCGCCCTTTATGGACAAAAATAGGTAATATTAATTTAATGCACAGTAAATGTTTGTACAGGAGCAAACACGGATGTCTCAACTAGGAGGATGAGAGGGTATGCTTTGACCATGAAGCATATCCTTAGGGCTTATTGTGTGCCTCTGTTTCTAGTTGATCCTGATATTTATTATAAATTTGATAAGAAGCCTGATCCGCATGCTGACTGGCCAATTACGCAACTGGTACTTCCTGTAATGACTTAATAAAAGTGCCAGTGGAGGAAATGGAGAAAGGCATTGGCTGGTGCCGGATAGTGTGTGTGTGTGTGTGCGTGTGTAAAAGCCCATACAATAGAATACTGAATAGACATGACAGTTACATCTCTGATCAGCACTTTGAGAGGCTGATGGAGGTTTGAAGGATGGAAGTCTGATAGAGGGGGCCGGGTACTCACAAAAAGAACAGTGCTTACTGATAGTGTTAATGTAGTGTAATAAATGCACTACATTTCATCTGAAACCTCCGGTTTCAGTTCATAAAGGAATTCCATTAGACTGCAATTACTCCACAAAAACTGCAGGAATGGCAGAAAGATCAAGAGAGTAATGAACAGGAAGTGACTGAAAGCAGAGTCACTTGGGTTTCCTGTGGGAACACAATTGTCAACACATGCTAGTATGACAACAGATATGATAGAACCGTCTATGCAAAGCCAAACGCTCATCATTATGACTGGGAGAAAAGGATCCTAAGATGTAAAATTATAATGTAATTTGTCATTTTGTGTAATTTTTGTGTAAAAAATATTGACAGTCTCCAGTAATTCGAAAACCCAAAACAATATGCTCTGCAACACACACGTAACACTTTTATGTGTACAGTAATACCACTCTACTTAGCGCTTTGGATTTTGCAGCATCACTCTGTCACGATTTTTCAAATATGTATTAATACATAATTGCTGTTTTGTGGTTAAATGTGGCTAATAATAGTTAAACATGCACATTTAAGCAAATTGTACATATTGTTGCTTAAATTAAGCACTGTATATATTATGTCTTAATTATGTCCTGTTTTCTCTTACATGTTTACAATATTGGATAATACAAGTGTCAAGGTGACTATAGGGGTGTTATTTCATGTTTAGAGGACTCTAATAATGGTAAAAATTATATAGAAGATTGTAAACAACTACAGAAATATTTGATTTACCATGATACATCTCAAATGGTGACGTTTTGTCTAGACATTTTCCAATTGTGGCAACTAAAAAAACCCTATCACGATCTGTAATTGTGTGCATGCCCCCCGCACTGTGCAATGTGTTTTGTCACTTGTAGGCCCTGCCTTCTCACATAGTCAAAACATACTGTAGTGCAGTTGTCCGTCGCAACTTTGCTGTTCAAATTTCACGGCTTTACACCATCCTTCAAAAATATATGAATAAATAATGCTGTTTTGTGGTTGACAATGGCCTATTTTTAGTCAAAATATGTGCACATTGGAGCAAATTTTAGGTATCTTTTGCCTAAATTAAGCATTTTCAAGCATTAAATGGTTAAATGAACTAAAATTCATATATAAGCCCATATATAGGCACAATAATTCCTTCTATCTATTAATCTATCTATCTATCTAATCCCTAATAAAAACACAAGCTACTGTTGCTGCAGTAACACATGCCAATCTAAAATTTAACTCTGAAGCCCCAATGACATTTCCTGTCCGCCCATCACTCAACTCCCCTGGGCAACATAGCAACACACACATGCATGAGTCTTATTAAGTCTTAAATGACTAATTGTTGATATTGTTAATTGAATGATTCACCTGTTTACTTTCCCTCCTGTGTCTGCATGCTCATGATGTGCAGGTGGCTCTTCCATCCTGCTCGTGTTCTGAGCAGGATGACAGCTTGCCCTGTTGTTTTTTCCCTCTCCTTGGTGGGGTGCTGTGTATACCTTCAATTAATTGACAAGATTAATTGTAATTTTAATGATTTTATAATGACTCATTCATCCTTCCCAATCGCCGCACGGTGGTCGAGTGGGTAGCACACATTGGCCTCTCAGTCAGGAGATTCTGGGTTCGAATCTCCGTTGGGCATCTCTGTGTGGAGTTTGCATGTTCTTCCTGTGCGTGTGTGGGTTTTCTCCAGGTACTCCGGTTTCCTCCCACATTCCAAAAACATGCATGTTAGGTTAATTGGCGACTCTAAATTGTCCATTAGAGTGTGAATGTGTGTGTGAATGATTGCATGTCTTTGTTTGTCTATATGTGTCCAGTCCAGGGTGTACCACACCTCCCGCCTGTAGTCAGCTGGGATAGGCTCCAGCATACCCGTGACCCTTATGAGTATAAGCGGCATAGAAAATGAATGAATGAATCATCCTGCCCACTTTCTAGTCCAATATAATCCATGTAGAAACGCACTAGACTAAAGCAAAACAGTTAGTCTCACCCTCTCCAGGCACACATCTGACACACACAGTCCCAGTTGAGGAAACTATGAGCATGTGTCATGTTTCTGCTCCTAGAAGCAGTTAAGCAGTAAACCAAGTTGATTTACTGACAAAATATTTCCCTCGTTTGCAACGGAGGCCGCATGAATAGCTTCTTACAAACACACACTTTTCAGGCACCAAATCTATTAAAAGGAATTAGTATCAACAGTAACATTGTTCTGTATTGTGGCTTTTTTCAAATTCATTTTGTCAGTATGCTTTCTTTCTGCCAATAAACTCTACCAAAAGCCTGTGTGTGATTATTTCTTGCAGTAATGAGACATTATATTAAATGTTTTTTTAATTGGAGGCCATAAAAACGCACCACAATAGGCCTACTTTTCCTCATTTACGTCATATTTTGTCCCCAGACCCAAACGTTCTCTGGAAAAGTATATGCTAGCAAGGTGGAACTTTTTCAGGATCTCAGAAATATGCTTTGTGCTATAGAACACTGATTGGCGGAAGGCACTTGCAGCATTTCTGTTCATATATTGAAACAAGTTGTTTATCTCATTTGTATAAACTTTTTTCCAATCATTTGGAAAATGAGGCAAACCAAGAGACGCTATGAGAAGTGTCGCAACTGGTGATTTCACAATAGAAAAATGGTTTTGCCTGGGCAAAAGAAAAAATAAAATAATCTTATGCTTTTATTCTGAAGAGGATTTTTAATGCCGCTCTATTGTAATGCCTATAAGTGGCGACAGCGTTCTGTAGTGTTATTTGAAAGCCGCTGTCATAAAAGAAGAATGAAATGTCAAATGAAAAATGTCTATTAATTGTCATAAGTGACTGTGTTCAAAATCGGCATGTAAAATCACTAATGCTAATCGCTAGCGTGTTATTGTATTTCCAATGTACAGGAGCATCACGCTTGCCGATTTGTTTAAATTCATATGTTGGAACGCAGTCACAATAACAGAACTCAGCTTGAATCTTTATTGCGAACCTGTTGGCTATGTATTATTTTGCAATTCATTGCAATATGGAAGAACTAATTACATTTTGGGGTTGATCCAGACCACCGTCTGGATACAGGAAGGATTCTTTAACATTTCAAGAATGGACAATTTTGGCATTTGCACAAATAACTTCTACAAATAATACATTTCTTGGAAAAAAAATACAGGACACATTTCCAACAGGTTCTACAAAATATCAAAGATTGGACCTTTGGAATTTTCACCAAAGGAAGAGATTTCATGTGTGAGTAGATCATTTCACAGTATCTATATTGAAAAAAATATGAATTGATTAAATATTTACTTTACATTAACTGTACAACTCATTCACGTATGATTTTATTAATATTGGATAGAAACCAAATAAGACTTATGTGAGTACATACAAAAAGAAAGTGTTCTTTGCAGCCTGTATATATGTTGTGTATTTGACATAGCAATCTTTAAAATATGAATCAGAAAAATGGAATGGAATGGAAATGTAAAAAATGTAGGATGGTGTGAATCACAATATGGGGGGAACTATGGCACTTGGCGGAGGTCTGCGCTCTCCGAGTGCTTCTCTAGTTAACTGTATTTTACGTATATTTTAAATGCTACAATGAAACATATGAGTAGATCCCCCCCAAGTGCTAAATACGAGAACCCGAAGCAACAGGAGATATCATGCAGTCATTTCGACGGGGGTCCTAATTTCATGGAGGAGCCCAATTGCTTATGCTACACAAATGGAAGTGATAGTGCCGTCATGGTAGAATTGACTTGGAGTGGCAGGCTTGTGAAACTCCAACATCTTAGAATGACAAAATATATGTTTTGATGGATTAAAAAAATATGTTTTGCAACATTCGTAAACAATCGCAGGAGAGTTTGGTGCGGGGAAAAGCAAGCAGTGTGTCAAAAAATAAATAAATGGCCATCTCTATTACTAAGTTTGGAACGGAACGCCTGCAAACAGAAAATATCGACTGTAGTGAATTGACAGAGAGGGTCGTGTGTTTGTTATTCCATGATGTAATCTGTAGTACAGTTGGAATTGTCCAAAATGAAGATTTTATTTAACTAAGGGGTCTGCTTCACCAACCCCTGATTTATGCTTGAAGATGTTTACTATCCATCCATCCATCCATCTTCTACCACCCTGGAGTGGTCGCCAGTCATTCACTGGGCACATACAGAAACAGACAATGATGTTTTTCAGTACCTTTCAATACAGTGTATTGTGTGAGTATAGCACTTTTCTCGACACTTTGTGTCCGCTGAATGTCCCGGCTCAAAATCGATTCATTTTCAGTGCAACACTTTCGCTTTTGCAGCCGCTTTGACTGACAAAGTCACAAGGAAAAATAGTTTGGTGTCTGCCAAAGGACACTGAATAGTTCTCATCACAAATCACTCGACCACTTCAATCCATCTGATAAGCCTATCAGAGCACAAAGGTCGTGCAGGAAGGGTTAGGGAGATATTGAGAAGGAGGGGGAGGTGGCGGCGAATGGATGTCAGACAGATCGCTTAAAGAGAGCAAGCTAGGGAAAGGGAATAAATGAATCTGTGCATACTAAAAATAGAGCTCTCAATCCCCACAGCGGAGCTGGGTAAATAGGGCTGTCTTGGTGGTGGTCTCTGGACACTTGTTAAAGACAATGCTATCTCATCCATTACATCCTGAGACTGACTCTTGTCAACAAACACACATGCACACAAACATACTCATCTCCCCTCTTTTTTGTACAAGAACAGAATGTTTGTTCAAGTGCACTTAGTCTAACTGCACTTAGTGTCCCCTGCAGCTGCTCAACACATAAAGAGTACACCGCACAAGATGGGTTTGGAAGAGGTTAAAAGAGGGAGTAATTGAAAATTGAAGGGAAAGTCAGTGAGACAGTAAAAAGCAGCGGGGGGGTTGTGTCCCTTGCAGCTATACAGTACATGTTTAAGGTTATGCAATGTGTGATAGCAAATGTGAGTGCAGTTTATTCAAATGGGCCTTTCTCTTCAATCATCCACTAATCAAATCAACAAAGAGAGACTTGAGAGGGTTTATATACCTGAGTTGGACATTTTGTACCAAGAAAACTCCATTTCTGGAATGCCCTTTTATTGTGGCCAGCCAAAGGCATACAAGTCAATCAGAACAATCAGCATCTTGATATGCTGCACATGTTTGGTGGAGGGATTATCTCGACAAAGGAGAAGTGCTTTCTAACCCGGATTTAGACTGAACAATATTTGAGATAAATAGTTTTGGATCATTCAGCTAAGTACGATGGGAACAAAAACAAAAGCGTTGAGTTTATATTTTTAATAATTGTATAAGTTCTTGAAAACCAGACAAGAACGGTAACAAAATCAAAAGAACGCATGCTGTAAAATTGACTGTCACTCTACAAAAAATGTAAATGAATGTTTGGTTCAGTTTAAATAAACAGTGGTGTGTTTGTTCTGCTACTGCTTTTAGTTTGGTTACGTGTGAAGGCTATCATCCAGACAATGGTGGGCACTAAACAAGTGAGAGAGACAAGAAAGGGTTTGGTCTTTTGGTCCATTTGCAAGTCAAGTCTGGTGCAGTACGGTTTACTTGAGTTCAAATGTGAATGCTACACAGACCACAAACACAGACTAGTGTTAAAATTACAGTAAAAACATACAAAAATATGAGAGAAAATGCACTGAAGCGTTGTCTCTCCGTTTTCTTCCTCTGGCCTCTGTCTTTAAAAGTGTTTTAGAAGCTTCTTGTGAAATCCGAGCTGGTAGAAATATAAAAATAACCAACATACAAAAAGAGTGAACCAAGGTGAAAAAGAAGCGAACCACTCCCAAGTGCACACCAAGCGCATGTGTGTCTGACGGAACATACAGTAATAATACTGACACCTAATGACCAGTGCAAATGACTACATTTAAATTCACTGAATGCATCTTTGAAGGACTTAAAATTGTATTTTTATGGCTTATGCATCCATCCTTCTATGTACTTTTTTAAGCATATATTTATAATTCCGATCTAATAATGAGACGTATCATTAAAATCACAGAGCATGATTTATTCATTCAAATATTTTTGAAAAAACGTGAAAGAGTGAAATCAGGAAATTGGAAAAACGTGAAGTGATGTGGGACCACTGTATTAGTAAAAAGGGATAGAATTTCAAGAACTATTGGACCCTCCAATTCAGGCTGACAAAGTATATCTAAAGCTAACCGATAGACAAATGCAAGTATGCACAATTATACAGTATACATAACATCAATGTGTGAAAATTAAAGTGTGCTTTTAATTCAGAATGACGCCACAATAGTATAAATGCGTGTACCTTTATGTGTATTGTATCTATGCAACAAGTACACAATGCCTCATGAAGCATTTGCTGCTGTCAGTCACACAAATGAAACACTAATAAAGATATCATCCTTGCAGTGAAATGACTGCTCAGAGTGTTTGGTTTGACATTTTGTAGTTTGACCACTGTTTTGAATGTTTTGACAAACGACCAGGGGACCGTTATTTGTTTTTCCACTCTTTTAGTAGCCATGGCTACCATTTACTAACATCTGTCATGTCTGCATAAGCCTCACTTTATGTATTTTGGTGACAGCGGGTAGAGTCACCAAGCCATATGAAGCATAATGGCAATGTTTGGGAAATTTCCCTTCATAATTAATGCTGATTAAGTGTTCATTTCTAAGAGACAGAGTCAAGCAATTTTCAAACACCATTCTAAGCCACATAAAGAAACATTAGCTATTGAAAATGTAACCTTTAATGGGAAAAATAAAATTATAATTCCTGTCTTACCAGCAAGTGACAATAATTTGACTTTTCCAAGTTATTTTGTGCTTTTAGTTGTATTTAAAACATGTAGGTTTTTGATTATGACATTAACATTCAAAGGAAATGAATTATCATCTTTGCTTAAGAGAGTTTATCAACCCACACTATAGCATAAGCCTTTATAACATATGACTGGATGAAACACAGACCATGAAGGAGCAGTATCGTCACAGTCATAAAAGAATTAGGTAATATTGAATTAAACTAGGCGCTCCAGAACAAATTTCCATTTCGGTGATGTATTTTTCTGTAAAGCCTTCCAGCAAGGTGGCTTCTATTATGAAGTAACTTGTGGGTTTCTCTGGCTGAAGATGAAAAAAAGAATGGAAAAAAATTGTAGCTGTTCAACCCTCTGTGGTCGCCTTCATTTCCCACACTTAAAAAGTCTGGTCTCAAAAACTACTGGAAAAATTTAACAGATGATATTTTTTCTATTTTTTTTTGTTTAGCTCTCTAGAAAAATACATACGAGATTGAGTAGTGTTCCATATATTGCATGCTGGGGCTCTATGTCAAAGTTTAGGCTTAACTATCCATAACATTTATAGTAAAATTGATTTTGGTGCTTCGTTATTTTCTGTTCAGGGTCAGATTCTAAATTTCTCACCCTTTTGTGTCCCCAGACGACAAGTCCCACTGACTTCTATTATAAGCAACATTTTTGTAGCTGTACTGGCAGGAAGAGAGTTCACTCTGTGCATTATCTCAGCACCTTTGAACATTTGTTCCATGGAACTGTGACATCAGCGGAATGATTTCTTGTGTAAGTCATACAGTCTCTTTGTCTCAGGTCTTGTCCACACATAGCAGGGTATTTGCAAAAACTGCATATTTCTCCCTCTTCTTTTATGAAAAGAATTGTAATTGTTGTAATTGTTGTAATATGGAAAAGTGATAGGAGTCAATAATCTCTGTTTCTTCCTACGACTTTTTGGACATTTTGAATTGTGTACATGTAAACATGTGATGTACTCCAATGTAACCTTGTACACGCGTTCGAAATAAGCAAAAAAAACATTACCATTACCAATGTTGGATACATCATAATTTTCTTAAACCTACTATATATACTGTATTTCAAAATAACCTTTGTGATTATTTTGGGATATTTATTATGTGATATTGCTTGGACTGACAGGCATGGTTTGTTTGTATCCATGACTCTCAAGTATTATACTTGATTTTAAGCAGATTAACTTCCAGTAAAACTCTGCTACATATGATGCAAGCATCAAAATGGTGAATATTTGCCTATGCTGCCTAGAGGGTTTTTATTACTAATGCAGTTGACCTTTCATTCTGTGAGGTAGACTACACAATATAATAAATAACATTTCATGAATGTGTAGCTTCCACAGGCTCCAGGATGTCTGGTGCACTTCTTAATCTAGCAGTGCTCCAGGGGTTACCTGTTACATGTAAACACAAAAACACTTAAAGGTCAGGGAAATACATCCATCCAGCCAGTTTCTATGCCGCTTATCCTCATTAGGGTTGCGGGGGTATGCTGGAGCCTATCCCAGCTGATTTCGGGCGGGAGGCGGGGTACACCCTGGACTGGTCGCCAGTAAATCGCAGGGCACATATAGACAGACAAACATTCACACTCACATTCATAGCTATGGACAATTTAGGGTTGCCAATTATGCATTTGAAATAGTGAGTTGTGGGTCAGTCTCCTGAAAGGGGTACCAGATGTACCAGACAGAGGGCTGTAACTTTGATGGGCATGCACAGACTGCAGTGATTTGCAACTACTAACAAATACAAATATACAGCAAACAAAAAAAACAAAAACAAAAAAAACCGCGCTACACTAGTGAGGATAAGCGGCATAGAAAATTGATGCCTGGAAACAAAACGGTGGAACTGAGAGTACGTTTCAGCTTTGACCAACCTCAGAGAAAACATGTAGGCTTTGCAAACATAACCAGCCTGGTCCGAACACAATGTAACTGAAATCAAATCAACTATATGCAACTGAGTTGACCTCTGTCTGGGTGCACAATGTGAACTGCAGAGTGTTTTATGTGTTATTTTTCATTAAAATTTAGATAATAATGAAAGTGAAATATGCTGTAATGTCAGGGATACTTCCAGTGATCTATTTCTTTCAATTGTTTTTTTTTAATAATCCATTTTTTCTAATCAATACACTTTGGGCTAACAATGTTGTAAAGAACACAGTGTTTAGTCTTCCACGGAGTTTGAAGTGATGTCCATCAACTAGCTCCTTGGAGCCATTTTGGAGAATGTTTGTGAAAACAAGTCATTTCAAAGCATTTAGAGATATATATGCTGTAGATCCTAGGTTCCCAAAGTCGGGTAGAACATCAGACTGGAATGAAATATATATATATATATATATATATATAGGACGATTACTTATCCATTTAACAGATGTCACGTGAAACTTCATTCAAAACCATGCAAGATACACATTTTACCTGGTATCACTGACCCATATAGTCTATTATGTTTTGAAAAAACAATGTCTGCCCAGGATCTTGTGATATTGCCATGTCCACAAACCTCCGCCTGACTGCAAGTGTAAATGTGTCAAAAGTAATGCTAATTAAAGAAATCAAAATCTGTACATGTGAGCCAAAGCACGCATTCACAACCGCCTACCTGTTAAAACCATTAACAGGTGGGACGTTCCCAGCAAGTGCTGTAAAGTTCCATCAGGCCGTAATACAACACAAACAAAGTCCTCCTCCCAGAACAACCTTCAGTGTTGACATAGCTGTTAGTAACGGACACTTGGGGTTGGCATGCTGTATTTAGAGCTTATATCGAGTATCATAAGACCAGCTGGTACTATAAGCTGACTCTGTGGAGCCAACACAACCAAGTGTGTGTTCCCAACAACGTAGAGACAAAACCAGAAACGTAATCAGCACAGCCTTCAACAAGAGTCCACAGCTCTCAGCAACAGCTGTGACAAAGCGGACGTACGACACGAGCACGGATATATGAGTGAAGCACCTTTGCTCTTCACTTTCACCAAGCAACCTCTCTCGTAAAGCATCTTTATATATTTCCTTTCTGTCCCGCTTGCTACAGCTTGGCCAATGTCTTTCCTCCACTTGCTCCAGAGTGTTGGCTTTTCAGAAGCACTCAGTATGGCCATTTGTTCCTCTCCAGCCCATTTTCTCCATTTCCACTGACCCAAATACACACGCTCATGTTCCCTAATAAAGAGGAGCTATAATGAAACGGTCCATCTTTGGTGAGTAACAGGCACTATTTGACTAATAAAGTTTTCTTTTTCTGTGTGCTCCCGTTTCGGCTGACAAACAGGTGAGCCGCACACTCTCACACAAACTATCCACACAGCCCTAAATCCTTATCAATTGATATGAACTTCACCCACCCTTCAATCTCCTCTTTCTCCTTCTCCTTGGCTTTGCGAGACTTGTGCAGGAGTCCGATCAGAATAACTGCAGCCCGAATGCCGGCTTTTTTGTTGTGTAACCGACCCCTGCCGTGAGACATGCTGGGTGCCTCCAGGATGGGTTCAGGTGGCAATTGGTCCAAGGTCAGGCTGGTTTCAGGACTCCTGGGTGCCAGGACTGGCTTGGTTGCAGCCTTCCGGGGGTCCAGCGTGAGCTGTAAAAGTCAACTTCTCAAACCTTAAGAGAGTCTCCTTTTCTGGAGACAGATGACAAGTTTGTCAGATCCAATGTTGCTCTGATTTGAAGGCTTCTTAGTTGATAGTGATGCCGAAATGTCCAAGTTGCCACTGCTGGCCCTAGACTCCAGCCCAAGGTGAATTATCTGCATTCCTGGCTCCTGCAGTGCATCACTGCATCCAGCTCCCATAACACGTGTTTTGTGACGCGAGCATGAAAGCTTTTGCAGCAGACAGCCTGGTGGACTCTGTGGCACTGCATCTCTCTACCTTATCTTCTCTGCCCCCCTCTCCTTTGCTCACTAACATGATGCCCCCCCCCCCTCTCTCTCTTTCTCTCTATGACTCTCTCTCGTGTGTGTGTGACTGCTGCTGTGCTTCCTTCTTGCTGTCCTCTAAGCCCTGTCCTCTCTCTTTGTTTGGCTGGAGTCGAAGCAAGCGCCGCCCATTTCTCCTCCCGCTCATAGATGACTTCTCCTCCCTCCATCCCTCCCTTCTCGTGCGTGTAGCTTTTTGTTGCCAGTTTAATTTTAATCTCCCTTGTTCCATGGAAGCACACATGCACGCACACACCACACATTCAGCTGTGCCATTCCAGAGACATTAACTGCAGTTCCGTGTTCTGCACCGCCCACACAAACCCTTGCATCCACTTTAAACCTACGACTTGCAGGTTTTGTAGCAAAATTAGAACCGCATTTACACATTGATGTCCACCTAAATCTGTCGAATCATAGCATGTTCAGGCCTATCAGCTCATTATGTGCTGTGCCGGCGCCAAGCACATCAGAATTGAAATGTTCTCAATATGAAATCAGGTAAAAAACAAACACAAACACAAAATTTACTGCTTTGCCAGCAAGTCTCCTCACAACATTTTATTCATTCAAATCTCACACTTTTTATTCAAATTCAGAGATGTGAATTCGTGCCCACAGGAACTTTAAGGTAATTACTTAGTTGACCGCTAGGGGGCGAGCCGATGACGTCATATCTGCTACAAGCCAGAATCAGCCGAGGTAATCAACATGGAGTGGAGTGATGAAGGAAGCAGTGATTTCCAGGATGTTTTTGTCCATAGCAAGTCGCATTTGGAGGTTCAACCAAGCAGTCGTACACCAGGAACACGAGGATGAAGACTTTTTCTTTTTTGTTTACATACGCATATGCTACATGTACGTCATTCAGTAGGCCGTCGTAGCCAAACAAAACAAACGCTTGTTTTCACTTGCTCCTTTTTTGAAAGCTTGCAGATTTTCTATTCTTGTCAAGCATATTCATTTACCAATTTATTTATTTTTTCTTTGTAAGTGTCACTGTGACAAGCGGTGTGCTCCACAAACTTAGGGGACAATTTCAATGTGTTGTTCTGACTATTCTCCAGTCATGGCAAAGAAGGAGGAATTTGAGCCAGATGCTCTTAAATGCGTTGGATCAGCTGGAAGTGCAAAGTACCGCGTACCATCCTTTTCTTATGTATTGTGGCGAGTACATTTTTTGCAGTTTGGAGCTGCACAATAAACCATTTTTTCGAAAAAATCGAATCAAACCACGTGAAAATAAAGCACAATAAAAGCACACCCTGTGCCCTGTATGGTACGCATTCGTCTGTGGCAGATCTGACGTCACGCTCGGAAATTGTCGAGCGATCCCGATCATTGCGTCAAGGTCGTCTGCTAGGGTTTTTTTTAAAAATCAAAACTGCTTAGTTAAATTTTTAAAATCACACCAAGACTCCAATAGATGTACAGTACATACGCACTAAGCAAACACCTCATTGAGATGGTTGGCCCGTCGTAGTGATGCTTTTGGATGCGCTTAAAATAATGTAAGAAAATGGACCAAAATTCATAAAGCACCTTTTTTTTGGTGTGTTGGCCAAAAAAAAAATTTCTTTATTCATTAACTCCTCAATCACACTGGTGTTGGCAGCAGATCACCAGATTACCAGTAGCGCCAGCTACCCTGGGGTAGTTTGATGGAAACACGGTTGCCAGTTCGCGGCTATGGCCTCTACAACCACCACAAAACACCCATTCACATTCATACACCATTGCTGAACAGTGACTGGGTAGAGGGAGCAAGGATCGAACCACCAACCTTCCGGTTCTGGATAACCTGCTCTATTTTCTGAGCCTTAAATCCAAAGGCCTCTTCCGTTGTACATTTTACGTTTTACGTGAGTCTCCCTGTTTACGTCTGTTGTGCGTGTCTCTCAGGGTGATCGCAGTAGGCCAACACTGTCTTGTTCACCCGCCTTTTGGTAAAACCAATTGTTGGTGGTCATTCTTCCTTTGGAATGAGATCATCGTTGGGGGAGAGGTGTCAGAACAAGTCTCTCCACTGTAAGGCTTGTGGAATTGCACAGCATGAACAATATAAAAGAAGAGTCCAGTTGCCTGTGTTAGATATTATTTGTATTATTGTTATTACTAGACGTTTTCAGTTTAATAGCTTGGCATAGAAAGTCTTCTTGACACACACACTCACGTAGCACAATCAGAATTGTGCAACATGTACTGTATACGTAAGACTAATGGAAAAGCACTGGGAGACACACAGTAGATGCATTCCTGTCACTCACACAAACTTTTAAAAAATTATTATTTTTTTAAACTATTTTTTCAGGTTGGTTTTATTCATAATTGGACAAAAATATTATAATTTGTACAATGTATTAAAAATGCGGAGATGGTATTACTATTGGACACCAAGGATTCTATAAACTTTAGATTATTATTAGGGCTGTCAAAAATAACAAGTTAACGCCCATGACTAATCTGGGGGAAAAAAGCAATTTACTTATATCGCTAAGTCACTAAGTTTGAGCACGTCACCCCATAGTTCTCTTGCGCGGATGCTTTCTTCTTAATTAGGCCCAATGTAAATGTGTGATTATATAGATCGAGCTGCTTGAAAGGCAGCCTTTCATGGCGGTGCCAGTAAAATGAAATTATAATTTTATTTTATTTTTGTATCTGCCGGACCTGACCTGAAAAGGGACGGGTGGGGAGTGGGGTGGGAGAAATAAGAAAGGGTGCAGAAGAACCTCTCAAACCATATTATAAACAACCATGATAATCACAATTTCAGCAACAACCAGAACAGTCACAGAGCAAAATGAGCAAAAATAGAGGGGAAAAAAATAAATAAATAATGATAATGCTAATATATATACACACACACACACACGCACACACACACACACACACACA
>QODF01000180.1:861879-903773 GCA_024372805.1 Oostethus manadensis
ACACATATATATATATATATATATATATATATATATATACATACACCTATACACACACATAAATATACATATATACACACACACATATATTATCTATATATACATACATACATACATATACACATATTCGTACCCGTATACATACACATACAGTGTGCATATATACGTATGTATACACACATACATACATATGTACTAATAATGATAAACATACAAGAAAAACAACGAGAAAAGAAACAGAACCTCTTGAACAATGACCATCCAGATGACACAAGCAACAAATCTACATTAAATCTACATTACTCTGCAGTGACAGGATAACTACATCAGAGTGAAAAAGAGAATGAGGGGATGTTCGTGGTGAACACAGCCATGCATCCCAAACCACACTCCCTCCAAAAGCGAGGGTCTGACTAGGAAGACGCCGGAGCACGGCCCCCCAGCAGGCTCCCTACAGAGGGGAAGGCCCGACCCCGCCCCCCCAAGAGGCAACCGCGAGTCCACTCCAAAGAGATGCAAGGGAGACCCGGCCGGACGTCACCCGGCAGCCGAGCAAGGGCCACAAGGTGGGCCCGGCCGCCAACCGCTGGAACACCCGCTGGGGGCCGGCCAGCTTTGGGCAAGCAGGACAACCGCCCCCATCCTCAAAGACCAACACCGCCATCCCCACCCCGTATCCGAGAGGAACCTGGGCAACACACCCCACCACTTGGAGATGTAGCAACCCTCCAGGCACAATCACACACCTCACCCCCCACCACTGCCCCCAGTGCCCACACCCCTGTTGAATCCCCTGCACCCAACATACGACATACAACATACACACAAACACACTGACACACACCTGCACTCGCGCACACAAACCCACACCCGCCCACAACCCCATGCACACTCCCCCAACCCAGGTCCTCCCAGGCACCAATCCGGCATCGAGACGCTCACCCATCCACCCCCGCAGCAGCGAGTCCGGGCCAACCCAGATGCCCCCGGGGGTCAGATACGCCCCCACTCCGACTTCCGGGTAGAGGCAGCTGCCGGAACCCAGGTCCAATGAGCGCCGCCCCACCCACACCCAGCCAGCCCAGCCACCCGACCCGGGGCCCGACGGCCGTGACCCAGGCCCCACCCACAGTCCCCCGCACCACCACCAACCGATCGCCTCGGCACCAGACCTACCCCAGCCTCAATAGAGATAAACACCAGTCCCCCGCAGAGCAGTGTAGCCCAGCCCCCTTCCCCAAGGGACCCCCAGCAGCCCGTATGCCCCTGGCACCTCAGCCAGCCGCCCAACTCTCAGAGTGAAGTGAAAGCTAATCACCTGGGACCAGAGTGAATGAGATTGGTCCAATTGATTGTTTAAAGAGCTAGACATTGTCTCACAAGAGATATGATCTAATAAAAGATTCCTAAATTGGTTCATACTTAGAGTGGCTTTTGTTTTCCAATTCATGAGAATAGTTTTCTTTGTGATGCATAACGCAGTAAGGACCATACGTGAGGTGTTATTATCAATATTGATGCCACCTAAATGGTATAATATGTCATAAAGCACCTTTCTACAAAGTTTTTGGAGCCTGTTTTCAGCGCAGGAATCTATAGTATTATGCCACACAAGAGAAAAAATGATGTTCTGAAATGATGCTGCAATGACCAGGTACAATCAAAAGTACCGGAATTCCCGGTGTGCATACCCGCAACCCTAATGAGGAGGATAAGCGGCATAGAAAATGGATAGATGGATGGATAGACACACTAATGTTTAAGCCACACCCACTAAATTTACTTTCTTACGAATCTCTACTTGTCTACATTGTGCTTGTTTTTTGTCTCTTTTTTTATACAATAAGGTTCATTTTGTGAGGATTTGTTTAAAATTTAAAAACTATTTAATAAACAAAAATTGGCATTAAGCAAACATTATCCAATGTCATGTTGACATGTATATTTAACACTTTAAAATTGTATTTCGGTATGAATGTGAGTGTGAATGTTTGTTTGTCTATATGTGCCCTGCGATTGACTGGCGACCAGTCCAGGGTGTACCCCGCCTCTCGCCCAAAGCCGGCTGGGATAGGCTCCAGCATCCCCGTGACCCTAATTAGGATAAGCGGTACAGAAAATGAATGAATGAATGAATGAAATTGTATTTCAAAGATACACTCATTATAGATAAAAACATTTCTACCTGCGAATAATTGTGATTAATTACATGCTATTAATTACAATTCATGATTTCATTAGCCCTAGTTTAAACACTTCATGTTGAGCCTTGCTGCATAAACTATTTACCAGACGCATCAACAACATATAAATGGGTTAGTTTATCTCATACCAAATGTTGCAGAATATTATTCTCTAGGTAATATTACTTGATCAAGCATTTTCTTACATTCCACACTACTAACCAAGTAATAAAAGTATGTATGATGTGTGCTGATACATGATCGATATCTGTATCGGCCGATATTCAAGGCTGCAATATCGTAATCGGATCTGAAGTGAAAATGTATCAGGATACCCATATCTGATATGGTTCCTTCATGCTGTGTTCATGTGTGATGTGCTGTCAGAGTCTCATACTTAGCAACTTTTATTTTGTTCTTATACAGATGTTTGTGCCACATTGAAATGTGCTTCTTTTCAAATTGTGTAGTAACCACCATTATTTCATTTGCTTTTTATTTGTAACCTATCTTGTCTTACTTGTTGATAGCAATGTGTGCACGCGGGCCGATACTAGGAAGTCCGACGTCATACAAATAAATCCAATAACAATATAAAATAGCTCGGATACCTAACAATTTCAATTCCAATGAGGTGTGATTACCAGTATTGTGTGAGTGCACGTGTGACGTGCTGTAAACAAGTTGTAAACAAATATGGTGCCAATCATGTGGGACCTCCCCACTGCCCCAGACACACACAAAACCCCACCAGCCATCCGAAACGTCAGCGTCTCTGCGGCTGTGCTCCGAATGCCCCACGAAGACACCAGTGCCACCAAAGAAGCAAGACCAAAGCCATCTGCGCAGGACAAAGCCTTGAGCATGCTCTGAAGACAAGTACTCTGAGCACCGTTTGTACTTTTGAATCGCCGCTATTTTGTCACAGTTTGTTAATAGTATGGAATTATATTTTGCTAGGACAAATCTACAGGTAGAGTTTGTCAAATCCAACTATTCTTGAGTTGGTCTTCTCTCCTCTAGATGTCCACAAATTACAGTTAAATGTAAGTGTATATAAAAAGTTATCGATATCTTTCTTGTGAAGCAGAAAGTTATCTTGGTCGGTATTGGCTTGAAAAAAAAAATACACATATATCTTTAAGCACGTGTTATCATGAGAGAAATGTTTAAATTATGGACATTTTTCTACAACTAACATTGCAGTATTTGTCTTATTTTGCCAAAACAGTATTTGTGAAATCCATCAAGTGGCATCAAAGTAAAAGAAGCAATGTGTGTTTCATTCAACACACAAGCTGCGACCAGCAGTGGCGGCTGCTGGTCATTCATTTTTTCCGGCCTACATCATAAATGTGTTTATTCATATGTAAATTCTACCCTGCGTTAACAAAAACAAATCGATAAAGTCCCCGGCTCAATTCCGAACAACGGAATGAAAAACTTGGAAAATGCACTGCTTGAGGTTTATATTTTAAGATTGGTGATTCGCTCAATTCACTGTCAATCATAAAGGGATTCTGGCTCAGACAGATCCTCCAATCATCACGCAGAAACCGAGCGTCCGGGCCAGCCCACTGCCCCATACAACCCCAGAGACGCTGTGCGTCCCATGGGCGGGACAAAGCCCAACGTTTATCCAATGACTGTCCAGTTTTGTAAAAGTGAAATAAACCATACGATGCTTTCCCATCAACGTCAGATGCTCAGCGTCTGACTGTGTAAAAAAAAAAGTGCTGCGGGGATGAATGAGAAGGAATTTGTGACAGTCAACTGTAACAAATAGCTGATTTTGAATAAAAGATGAAGGTTATTCTAGCGCATATTAAGTCAATGAAATGTACACACAGCAGTACATATTTCACCACTTTGTTGGACATTTTAGCTGAGCTTCCCTTGCAGTCTTGGACATTAGTTTGAGGGAAGCGCTGCTGGCATATCGGTATTGGTTGGGATAGGCCTCAGCTCACCTGTGACTCTAATGAGGACAAGTGGTACAGAAAATGAATGAACAGTCGATGCCACACGAGGTTTGTCAGCAAAAAGTATTCATGACATTTTGACACTTATTTAGCTTTTATTCATTTCGTGAACACTTCATTTTCGTTCCATTTTATGTTAATCGCAATGAGAAAATTCAGACATACTAGATGTAGGTGGTGGTCCGCAAGACGTAAGATTTACAAAAAGAAAATAAAGTTGATTTGCTCAGGCAAAGGGTCGCTTTTTACATCTGACAGTGATGTGCACTTAGTGAATCAACACTGTATTTTTCTTGGGATCGCTCATGTTGAAAGAAATGTAATAGTTCTGGGGAGCCTGAAACATAAAACACTCTCATTTCAAGGTAAAAGCTGCCACTTGATTTATGGGAGCAAAGATAAGACTCTGAAGACGGAGAAGGACACGCGCATAAAACTACACTGACCATATAAAAGCCTGGTGCAGGAAAAATATACTCAGTGAATCTATTTGCACTTATTCTGGGGAGAGTAAGGATAATAATGAAGAGGTGAATTTTGTTGGACGGCTCTAATGGATTGCCTGACTCGTTGGACACAGGATAATTAGATGCAACTGCAGCTGAGATGCTTAAGTAATTGTGTGACAGCAACCAGGGATTAGATGCAGCCCTGGAAACAGCGCAAGCAAACACAACAATTAGAAGGTCCTGTTTCCTTCCTGATGCATTGCTTTCTCTGCATCTCATCACTGCTATAGCAACAGAGTAGCTGCCAGAAAATATGCCCAAAGGACCCCAAAGAATAACAGCCCATGACAAATGTCGCCGCTCTGTGGGATTCACTTGAAATAAAAGTGTGTGTGTGTGTGATTGACACTGACCCTAGTATCACAGCTTAAAGCCATCTGAGTTTTTCAAATGTGAAACACGGACAAAAGTCAAGACTATCAAACCTATACATGCGACCGCCTGTAACCAAACAAATAGATGTGTAAACACGCATCCCCTATCTTACATGCATTGCGGACTGGGACATTTCACCAGGGTCCTATTGTGCGTCATCAAGAGGCGAAGTGGGACACCTTCATCAACACTTTGTTGGTCTCCCTCAACCCACTCCTTGCTTCAGTCCCACATACACACCCACAGGTTTTTCCATGTGATACACTGAGGTGTAGAAGCACTGAGCATGTAGCAAATATGTTCAGCTTTAATACAAGTTAAAGAAAAAGTGCCATATTCATTTTACGCATTTTATCTCAGCAACCCATAAACAGCCATGACCAGTTGAAGGAAGGTGTCTTACTCCCTCCTCACATGACCAGCGCTCATTGCAAACTGAAACTATTATTCTGAGACCCATATTTGCCGTCTGACAGGATGTAAAGCGCAAAGTGTGTGTGTGTTTTGTCTTTGGGCTCTTGACGGATGTGTGGTGTGATGGTGAGATCAAGCTGTGTGCTAATAAAAAGTCTCGCCCGAGCTTCATGGCTGCTGTCCTTTGGCCATGTAGAGCTTGCAGAACTTTGGAGTCCCTCGGTTATTCATATTTACAATACAAAAACCAAACTTGGAAGTCCAGCAGTTCCACGCAGTGCACATACTGAACTGGCAAGTTTGTTGCTCTGTGGAGCATGTCATTAATCATGCATTTTTGTAGTTAGAGCATAGAAAATCTGTTTACGACCTTCTAAATTTGGGTTTCAACAGTGCATTGTAAGAGTAAATAAGACATTTAGGACATAAATAAGACAATGCTCATGTCGGGTGTTCAGAGTTGGGATTTGCAGAGTGGCGTAGCTTATGGCTGCAACAGTAACCGATGTTCTTATTTAGGATTTATATCCGGGGTTATTGTGCCTGTTGTGATCTCCAATAAAAGCATGTTCCTGTGACCCACTCTGGCATTTGTGTATCTCATTGAGCATTACAATAAGATTACTGACACCTAGTGACCAGTCTAGAATACTACGTATTACTCGCAGCGTATCTGAATGCGTTTTCAGAATGACGATGGTAAAAGACATACATTGGGAAATCATGTATCGCACTGGATAACCAGCCCTTTTCTATTGTGCAAGCCGTTGGATTCACCGAACGTTTGGAGTTTCTCAAGCCACACTTTGCCATGCTAAATTGCAAGTACTTCTCAGATGTTTTACAATGTTGTTTACAGCCCCCCTCGAGAAACTTATTGCTAATGCCATAGCCACTAGCATGACAAAAGATATCTGGTCTTCAAGCGCTAGCCAGGTTGACTGCTCAATGGCTAGATAAAGACTTTGTGTCAATTCCACGAAAGAAGATATGTGACGTTACACTTATTGGTATCAGTAACGCTTGATATCGGAATCGGTAATTGAGAGTTTGACGATATTGACTTATCGGATATTGGGAAATAAGCCAATATAGAACGTCCCTCATAATGATGTAAATAATCAACAAAAAAAATACAAATAATTTGAGGTTTTGCAGAAATAAATTAAACTATCTCTTACCATGTCATTGCTGCTTTTCCAAAATCCTTCTTAAAACATATTTCATTGATGGGCCCCACCATTTCCCGAGCAGATCAGGGAAAAACAAATGATTTTTTTTACCTAACTTTATAAAAATGTGTATTGGTTTTCGTACAGTGATGCCCGAGCCACCTCAACTGGCTCCTCTCGATGTGAAGGAGAAGCGGCTCCACTCTGAGCTCCTCCCGGATGGCCGAGCTCCTCACCCTATCTCTTAGGGTGAGTCCAGCCACCCTACGAAGGAAACTCATTTCTGCCGCTTGTATCCGCGATCTTGTTCTTTCGGTCATGACCCATAACTCATGACCATAGGTGAGGGTGGGAACGTAGATCGATCGGTAAACAGAGAGCTTTGCCTTCCGGCTCAGCTCTCTCTTCACCACGACGGTCCGGTACAGCGACCGCATTACTGCAGATGCTGCACCGATCCGTCTGTCGATCTCACGCTCCAACCTTCCCTCACTCGTGAACAAGAACCCGAGATACTTGAACTCCTCCACCTGAGGCAAGACCTCACTCCCAACCCGGAGGGTACAGTCCACCCGTTTCCGACTGAGAACCATGGCCTCGGATTTGGAGGTGCTGAGTCTCATCCCAGAAGCTTCACACTCAGCTGCAAACCGCTCCAGTAAACGCTGAAGGTCACAGCCTGATGAGGCCATAAGGACCACATCGTCTGCAAATAGCAGAGACGAGATCCTAAGGTCACCAAGCTGGACTCCCTCAACACCTTGACTGCGCCTAGAAATTCTGTCCATGAAGATTATGAACAGAATCGGTGACAAAGGGCAGCCTTGGCGGAGGCCAACGTTCACCGGAAACAAGCTCGACTTACTGCTGGCAATGCGAACCAGGCTCCTGCTTCGATTGTACAAGGACCGAATGGCACGTAGAAGCGGACCATCAATCCCGTACTCCCGGAGCACCCCCCACAGGACACCACGAGGGACACGGTCGAATGCCTTTTCCAGGTCTACAAAGCACATGTAGAGCGGTTGGGCAAACTCCCACATACCCTCGAGTACCCTTGCAAGGGTGTAGAGCTGGTCCAGTGTTCCGCGACCGGGACAAAAACCACATTGCAGCTCCAGTAACCGAGGTTCGACTAACGGTCGTGCCCTTCTCTCCAGCACACAGGAGTAGACTTTCCCAGGGAGGCTGAGGAGTGTGATCCCGCTATAGTTGGAACACACCCTCCGGTCACCCCTTTTAAAAATAGGGACCACCACCCCGATCTGCTAGTCCAGAGGTACTGTTCCCAACTTCCATGCAATGTTGTAGAGGTGTGTCAACCAACACAGTCCCTCAACATCTAGAGCCTTGAAGAATTCCGAGCGGAACTCGTCTACCCCCGGAGCCTTGCCACTGGGCAGTGATTTAACTTGTTGCTTGACAGCAGCCCTAACCCCCGGTGTCCACCATCGGGTTCGGGTTTGCCACAACGACTGGCACCGACCACTTTGCGGCTGCAACTACAACTAGCTGCCTCAGAAATAGAGGCACGGAATACGGCCCATTTGGACTCAATATCCCGGTCCTCCCTCGAGATGCAGGCGAAGCTCTGCCAGAGATGAGAGTTGAAGACTCGACGAACGGGAGACTCTACCAGATGTTCCCAGCCCACCCTCACTACGCGTTTGGGTCTGCCAGGTCTGTCCGGCATCCTTCCCCGCCATCTAATCCAACTCATCACCAGGTGGTGGTCAGTTGACAGCTCAGCCCCTCTCTTCACCCGCGTGTCCAAAACATGCGGACGCAGGTCTGATGATACGACCACAAAGTCGATCATAGGCCTGCGACCTAGGGTGTCCTGGTGCCAAGTGCACTTATGGACATCCTTATGTTCGAACATGGTGTTTGTTATGGACAAACTGTAATTCGCACAGAAGTCCAGCAACAACACACCGCATGGGTTCAGGCTTAGGGAGGCCGTTCCTCCCAACCACGCCCCTCCAAGTCACACTGTCATTGCCCACATGGGCGTTGAAGTCTCCCAGCAGAACTATGGAGTCACCAGCTGGGGTGCTCTGCAGCACCCCTCTGATAGACTCCAAGAAGGCTGGGTACTCTGAACTGCCGTTCAGTCAGGACACTCTTCCCCTAGCCCTAAGGCGTAGGGAAATAACCCTCTCGTTTACTGGGGATGACTCCAACACAGAGGCACCAAGCTGGGAGGCTAACAATAAGCCCACACCAGCTCGCCGCCTCTCCCCTGTGGCAACTCCAGAGAAGAACAAGGAATTTCTCCAGCCCCTCTCAAGGAATTTGGTTCCAGAGCCCAAACTGTGATTGAGGTGAGTCCGACTATATCTAATCGGAATCTCTCCGCCTCTTCCACAAGCTCAAAAGGCTTAACACCCAGCCTAACAAAATAATTGAATGTCCAAACAGAGTATCCATACATTGGTGACTCAGTTTAGAATGGCTAGTGGTTCTTTTAAAGTTGGGTCACAAAAAACAGATTTTGGCCAGGGAATTATTTATTCATCGTGGGGGTGGATGGGTTTGTCATATTATTTACATAATATTATTTCTTATGGGAAAATTGTATTTTATAAGGTAATATAATATATGAACTGCAATTGGCTGGTAACCAGTCCAGGGTGTACCCCGCCTCCTGCCCGAAGTCAGCTGGAATAGGCTCCAGGATACCCATGACCCTAATGAGGATAAGCGGTATACAAAATGAATGAATGAATGAATAATATATGAACTGCGGTTGGCTGGTAATCAGTCCAGGGTGTACCCCGCCTCCTGCCCGAAGTCAGCTGGAATAGGCTCCATTTTTACTTTCGTACCAGGCCTAACTTACAACTAAACAGTAGTAATCCCTCGTTGTTTCCCCCTGTTGTTTGTCTTGGCCTAGGCTCACTCAAGACTGTGTCCACGACAATTGCTGTGTCATCGTGATGACAATTCAAGGACTGAGCCTCCAAGTTTGGAACATAGGCGGGCGTACTTTTTCAGGCCTACGCACACATGCATCCAAGGACACTCTCATACATACACACACCTCCCCCACCTGACGCCCTCATTGCTTCATTAACCAATGCAGGGAGGACCAAGTTACACGTCAACATAACAAAACCTACGCGTCAACAAAACCTCCTATTAGCTTTGCATTAACCAAGTTTTGAGTTTTATGTTGTAATGTGTGTTTATTTGTGCATATGTTTCTGAGGTTTTTGCCAGTCCCACACTGTGCCCCATACCACCACCGACTATACCGGAATGTAGTGTTGTGTACATGGGCAGTGACAACCCGGTAGTCACAAGCTTCCTTCTTAGACAATAAATGAAAAAAGAAATGGATATGACACTGCTTTCAAGTTGAAGACAAAAGAGTTGATGATTAAGCAGCATAGGTGACGGATGAATGGACAGATGGATGGCAATGGATTTGGCTGTCAAGACAAGGAACCATCGCTGCGTCACGTAGGACTACTGCTCGTTTCAGTAGGACACAGAGCACCCCAAAAGAGAGAGAGAGAGACCAACAACGTGTGTGACGAAGGATGTAGGACACTGTTTAGGAAACCTTACTGGTTTTAGTTCCCATGAGGATGGTGATCAATGACTTTTTTGGTAGGCTATTGTTATCTATGTTACATGTACTGCTCAGCATTGTTTAAGTAGTTATGTGCTATACAACACTGTTTAAATAGCCGTACTAAACCACTGTCTGGCAAAAAAAAACCCAAAAAACCCTTTTATTAAAAGTTTTTAAAAAAATTCCGTGTAACGTCTTTCTGCGCACTAAATATTGCAATTTCTGACATGCACACCTGTGGCTTATACACCGGTGTGGCTGACAAATCTTTTTTTTTCTCTAAATTTATTGAGTATTTGTGACAGAGTGAAGCTGCGAAATGGCAAAAAAACAGTGTAAAGATGATGAACTTAAGAGCAGTAGTAGTACAAGGTTAAACTTAAAACACTCACATACACAGACAGTACACACACACTTGTGTCAGACTAAATGGTACCAATAGGTCTCTTCTGGTACTTCACAGTTGATCCAATGTCTCCCAAACAAACAGATGCCAGGCTGCAAACGTCACCTCTTTTTGCAGCACTGACGGCATACCACATAAACATACTGCCGTGAAACTCTACTCAATGGCATGCATTTGCACACAGACACACCAAAGGAGAAAGCCCAGCTGCACGCAGGCTGGGCAAAGTGACCTTCACAACTGCTGCTTCATTCCCAATACACACACACACACAAAGAGCTCACATTCTACCTTCTCCAACTCAATTCTGTTTTTCATTTCACTGCACAAGAATAGCAATACAAGCTGCCAGGATACTTACAAAATGTCTTTTCATGAGTGTGTGTATGAGCGTATTGGGAGGAGAGGCTTGCTTATAACCAAGTCAGCAATATATGTGAAATAGAAGCAATAATGTTAAACTGGAAAAGCCAGTCGCTTTTTGTAAGAGCTTATTGCTGAAATGCCATGTGTGCAAATGAAATAATACCGTCAACCCAGAAAGCAAATGAAGGCAAATGTCACCTTTCGTGTCTTTGATCAAACAGAAGTATGCACGTACACACAAAAAGAAAAACAATCACTTATGTAGTGGCATGCAATACCAGCAATAAGTTTAATTAAAATATTCCATTTACTTGTGTCTGTGTATCAATACTTTTTTTTTCAAATAGTTGCAGTTTGTTTTGTTATTGTTAGTCTTTGTGTTCTCTGGCTATGCCTACCTTGTAAGAAATATCTGGAAATGGATTTTAAATACATGTCCATTTGCAGATCCAATAAAAAAACACAGGGTCAATAGAGGCATCAATAAGTTGCAATTGAGCAGATTCTCAGTTCATTGTGCTTGGCGTCCAAGATTTCCCAATAAACCTCACACTAATCATACAACAACCATACTTTGCTGGACCTGCATTAAATAATTATGTTAAATTTTAGACTACTACCCCTATACCACATCACGCTACCTTGTCTTTAGGGATGTTCAATAATATTGGCTGAACAAACATGGTATAAACATTAGATTGGTTCATAGATTGGTTTATTGGACCGGACTGATGATGTTGTGCACAAAACAGCAACAAGCTTGTCAGTATGTCCGCCATCTGTAATTTCCAAGTTTCAAATTGTAAATTTTTTATTTGCAATGATTGTAAAGTGATGCAAGGCATTTTCATTCAATATTTGCACACTAATATCACACCTCAGGCAGGCAAAATCCCTCGGCAAAACAATAAGAACCGACCAGCTATACCCAGTTGCATCAGTCCAGAGTTTCACACTTCGTATTTTACGTCTGTTCTGATATGATTGTTGCACATAGAAATGTGCAGCTTTGCAAATTGTATTGTTGTCATGGACAACATTGACATTGACATGGGAGGGGTTCAGAGAGGCCATGGAAAACGACTTCCGGATGGCTTCAAAAAGATTCTGGACCACCATTGGCGGTTGGACTCCGCCAGGGCTGCCCTTTGTCACCGATTCTGTTCACTACTTTCATGGACAGAATTTCTAGGCGCAGCCAGGGCGTTGAGGGGTTTCAGTTTGGTGGCCGCAGGATTCGATCTCTGCTTTTTGCAGGCGATGTGGTCCTGTTGGCTTCATCGAGCAGTGACCTTCAACTCTCTGGACCCGTTCGCAGCTGAGTGTGAAGCGGCTGGGATGAGAATCAGCACCTACAAATCCGAGTCCATGGTTCTCGCCCGGAAAAGGGTGGAGTGCCATCTCCGGGTCGGGGATGAGGTCCTGCCTCAAGTGGAGGAGTTTAAGTACCTCGGGGTCTTGTTCACGAGTGATGGAAGGATGGAACGCGAGATAGACAGGCGGATTGGTGCAGCGTCTGCAGTAATGTGGACTCTGCACCGGTCTGTCGTGGTGAAAAGAGAGCTGAGCCAAAAGGCAAAGCTCTCGATTTACCGGTCGATCTACGTTCCTACCCTCACCTATGGTCATGAGCTTTGGGTAGTGACCGAAAGGACAAGATCGTGGGTGCAAGCGGCCAAAATGAGTTTTCTCCGCAGGGTGGTTGGGCTCTCCCTTAGAGATAGAGTGAGAAGCACTGTCATCCGGGAGAGACTCGGAGTAGAACCGCTGCTCCCCTCTCTGAGAGGAGTCAGATGAGATGGCTCGGGCATCTGGTTAGGATGCCTCCCGAGCGCCTTCCTGGGGAGGTGTTCAGGGCACGTCCAACCGGTAGGAGGCCTCGGGGAAGACCCAGGACACGTTGGAGAGACTATGTCTCTCAGCTGGCCTGGGAACGCCTCGGCATCCGCTGGTAAGAGCTGGAAGAAGTGGCCGGTGAGAGGGACCTCTGGGCTTCCCTGCTTAGGTTGCTGCCCCCCCGACCTGACCTCGGATAAGCGGAAGAAAATGGATGGATGGATGTATAAACTGTCTTCCTTGTTGCTAACCTTGTTTATGGCGGTTAATTGGTTCCAGACCCGGCACTGATAAATGAAAGGAAGGATTCAAGATTAATAAACAAAATATTTTTATAGTTAGAGCAGAAAAAAAACAGATTATGGCTGTCTAAATACAAGTGTTATCATTATTAGAGTGCTGTAGACATGACATAACACCCCAATAGTCACATTTACACTCCTATATTATTTGTACATCACATTACGCAGGCTATGGGATTACTGCACAGGTATAACAGACGGCCACCACTAGCATAGAAAGCTAGCGAGCTAACCAGTTAGCATCTCCAAAGTGTCAAATAGAATGGGGAAGGAGAAAAAGAAGTCCAAAACTTACCACTTCCACATGGAATGAGAGGGGAGCCTTTTATTCAGTCAATCTCAAGTCTATCTCAGTCATGGCTGAGAGCCATGGTTAAATTTGAATTTATAAACACACACGCGGGTCTGTGTTAATATTGTCGTGTTCCGACATGTTCTCCCTGTACATAATTACATGTATTTATGATTTTTGCTCCTTTAATTAGCCTACTGCATGTGGCCATGTGACATATTCCCATAATTTCTGGTGTAGATTCCCACAACGTCTCCATGGACTAAGCTAATATTCTGGGAGCATTTCAGGTCACAGAGGAAAAAGCTGTTAGCATTCTGAAGAGCAGAGAGAGTTTACACTCTCAACCATCAGTATCACCAGCTGGCCTCCACAGCTTTCAAATTCAAAGAAAGTACACTTTAGTTACATTTGCATGTCTTTGTTTGTTAAGTTTTTGATGAAGTTGCCATATTTTATGTATCTGTTAACTTTCAGACAAAACAAAGAATAACTGTCATGTGCACAACACTAAACTAACTTTGACTAAATGTGTTTAGGTATGGGTACTACCGTTTACATCAGCACTGGTGCCATTATGGTACGCAGTATTGACAGCCATCTCCTGTTAGAAGGATGCAGTAAATCCATGTTGTGTTGTCCTGTCTGTAGTATATTTAGCGTAAAGACTAGGTTGCCAAAGTGGGGTACGCATAAGCCCAGGGGTACGCCAATTGACGTAGGTCTTAAATAAAAATCAATTAGCACCAAACACTCACAATTACAAGTGCACCTGAATGCGTCTCAGTGCGAGGAGAATGGAGTGGAAAGATGACAGAGTGCGAAGTTGTTCTTTGATGTGTGTGCATCAAATGGACAAATAAGTAAGTTTGTTGATTATTTTGTGCATTAAAAGTGTTTAATGTTTAAGATTTCATTTATATTTGTGTTCCGATCCCTGAATGGCGCAGCATTTCACCAAAAATGACACTTTGTCATTGGTTGTATGTCTTTTTGTATTGCGGATACCGCTTTATCGTGATTGTTCAATTGTTCAATACTAAATTGTTCAATTTGGTATTAAATCAATATGCAGAGTTAAACCATAGCATCATGAGTGGACAAAAGTGTGAAACTCAAATTCAAGCCATTCAAATGGCAGGATTCCAACATCCGACTAAGTAAAAGATATGTAGGTGGATTACTTTTATCTACTTATCGGTGCTCATGTGAAACTTTTGCAAAATACACATTTTTGACCCAGAATTACTTTAAAATGAGTGAACCAATAATTACGTATGTTCAATATTTCTAAATCAAAATCAATGCACCCAAACACCACACACCTGTGCAATGTAGTTGGAACCACAGCATTACCAATGGCCCTAAGTTGAATCCCCTTGTGTTTAGATCACAGTTGTTATTCTGCATGGTTTGAATGTCAGTGTATTCTCATGTGTGACATTAATAGTTTTCCATATGCCAGCTAAGCGGCCTCACTAGAAGGAAAGGGTGAGGAGCATGTGATCAACTATATTTTGCCGTGTGGTGTTACGAGTTTGAAGCAGCACTGGCAGATGAATAGTCCTGAGCCATTCAGAGCAGAACGAAGCTGCAGAGAAAAAGTGGGTGTTTTGAAGGGGAGCGCGCACGTGCACACACACAACTAGATAGGCCGAGACAGTTATTACAAACTGTACTCTATTCGCTGACAGCATCCAAAGTGGAGTTTGATGGATGGTCTATCAGCAGAAGCATTGGTGTCATCACCAAACGGCTGGTACACAACACAGTAACTGGATTCTGTCAGCTTTGGTGAGAAAGTACTGAGTCACTCTATCTGTCAGTAAATGGTGCTGCTGCTGTATCATCGGCAAGACAAATGTGTGGGTCGTCCAAATTAGAAGGTGGGTAGCATTTGGAGGCGGAGAGCTTCATCAAAGATGTTCAGAGATAATAAACTGAAAAAAACTGGACAAAAAGGAATGATTGGTGGAAGGAAATGAGAACCACAGCAAAGAATGTGAAAAGTGAAGTGGAGAAAAAAAGAGAGATCAGATCCAATCAGAGGCCGGAAAACCCGAGTGTCGTGATGATGAATGCATGAAGATGCATTTGTTCCATTGATTGCAGCGCTAAATCACTGACCGTGCTTTGCTGATCACAGTGCTCATACACTGACCATAAATTCAATGCTGTTATCCAGCCCTAGAGTTGTCACTCTACACGTAAAGCATTCAACCTTTGTTGTGTTCCGTGTTTTGACAATTTGCCTCCATTTTATTTTCTCAAAAACAAATGAATTGCCCTTCAAGTGCGTGAATGTGTTAACGGCCCTGGGAATGGTTTTCTGATTGCTCCCCTGCCATGTCACAGCAGAAACATGCACAGGAATATAAACACTCTCTTCATCGGTACGGTCTACAAAAATTTCAATATGCAGTCATCACTTTTAGACTACATTCAGGAATGGATTAAAATGTACATTCAGTAAACAATGAAAATGTATAGTCATGATGGTGATTGAGGAAACGGATGTCAGACAAATACTATATGTCAGTACCAGGTGGTAGCCAACTAAGGAAATCAAAAAAACATTGCATTTTGCACAATTTCGGTACATGTGGTATCAGTGCTGTTTCTTTCTATAAAGGTAAAGCTGCATAGAAGCTAGGGATGTTAATGTTAAACCGATTCGACCGGATATCCAGTTTGAGGCTATGACAATTCAGATTCACCGGTACAGTACTCTTGAATCGATTATAATCAGCTATACATTTTTTAGATTATTAGACTATGACAAATGAACAATTCACAAAAGGACGGATGATAGAAAGCTTATTGACTGAACGGCTGACGAAGTGTTACAGTAGGCATCCGGGAGGATTTTTTCACCGGAAAAAAGCTTTGCTTGTTTTGGACAGTATGAGGGTCCATATAACAGATTCTGTTACAACCTCAGTTCCACCTGTAAACCCTGGAAGTACAACAAAGTATTTGCAGCCACTGGACATCAGTGTGAATCGTGCTTTTAAAGTGGCACTTCGAGGTGAGTGGGACGCTTGTATAACCACGGGAGAGAAATATTTTCACAAAAACTGTCCGCATGGGAAAATCATCCTTTTCTGAGGTCCGCCGGTGGATCTTAAAATCATGGAGCAGTGTGACAGCATCTACAATCACCAACGGATTTCAAAAGGCTGGACTGCTACGTGAAAACGGCACAACTTTAGCGGTAACTGTGTCTCGAGGTGAAAGTGACTTCGAGAGCGACAGAGAGACTGAAATTGTGTGTGACGAAGATATGCTGAGGCTCTTCTACTGAGACGCTGAAAACGACAACTTCAGTGGGTTCAGTGAAGAGGAATAGTAAAAATGGCTTTTCTGTTATGTTTGTATGTCCGTTTTACTGCCGTGTTACAGGCACTTCTTTTCCTTTCGTCTTATCCCTGCTTATTCCTCCTGTGTAAATACCGTATCTAATTTCACAATGTACCGGTGTCTATCCGCGGCTTACAGTCTGGGGCAGCTAATATTTGTAAAAAAAACAAAAATGCAAAAAATTTTGTGTGTGCGCCTCATATTCCGGTGCACTTAGTCTGAAAAATACGGTACATCAAATTTTATGTAAAGGGATATCAGTATTAGAAATATGGGCTATTCATTTATTCAAAAACAATATACCGTTAGAAATCTCTCAGTTTTTCACATTTGATATGGGCCGTGATTTGTCCCAGTGTTTGACGGTCCTTAAATGCACCTTCGTTCTCACACGCTTTACAAATACTATATTGTATTTTTACCTTTTTTCTTTCACCTCATATTTGCTCCCAGATGCTGATACTTCGTGGGAAGGCAAAAAGATAAGAGCTGATTACCTTATTGAGTGCTAATGTGCATATTTGTGGCACACAACCTCTCTGAAAAACGAACTCCAGGTGGATGATGGTTGTGTATTAATTTAGTGCCTTAAATTTGATGTTCTTCTTGTCATATTTTTGCACAATTCATACTAAATAAGATAAATTAGATGGCTATAATGTACGAACGATCGCTATAATTCTAGTATCAATGCCATAGCATTAGCTAGCCCCCCAAATAGCTCTCATTGGCTCAGCAGTAACTTTTAAATGTTTATTTCTAAAGGGACAATGCATATTGATGAACACTTATGTGTAAATATGCCAGAATTAGCCAAAGGCTACTTTACATTTGTAGTCCCTGGCAGGTGAAGAAGAGAAAATAAACAAAAAAAACAAACAACACAAAACAAAACACAATGACACTATATACATAGTAAAACAAAACAATAAAACACGATAAAAACGTACAACAATACATACATTATAGAAACAAAGGATTTTAAAGTTAATGGTCACAGATCTGGTTCCTCCTAAGCCATTGTTTGAGATTGATTTTAAATGAACTAATGGTAGTAGAGTCTCTTATAACAACTGGAATATTATTCCACATTTCTGTACCTTTGACTGATAACACCAGTTGGCTGAAGGTTGTGCGTCTGCAAGGAATTACACAATCACCTCTCATAAAGGCTCTTGTTACCTTACCCTTCATAGTGGATTTCATTTTAATGAACTCACCCAGAGGTGGTGGAGCCAGTCCAATTAAAACCCTATAAATGGAACATGTTCTAAAATTCTAAAATTCTCAAAACTAAGAATATTGTATTTCTGCAGAATAAGACTGCAGAATTTCTATCGAACACTTTTAAAGCTTTTTTAAAAAACGATTCAATTAATTTTAAAGTTTTTAAACTTGTTAATGACCAGTTGGCAATACAATATTCAATATGAGAAAAAATCATGGAATGAAGAAACATTTTAGCAGCATTCTCCTGCAATAAAGTTCTAATTTGCCTAAAATTCAGAATATTAAAGTTAACATTTTTGGATATAATTTTTACGTGTTTTTTAGATAAGTAGAAGTAGAATCCAAAGTAACAATTAGATATTTAAATTCATGCACAAACTGCAACTCATCTCCTTTCAAAAAAACATCTAAATTAGACATTGCTGGTACTCGTTTCGAAAATAACATGCAGAGTTTTTTTAGAATTTAGTAAAAGATATGATTTAGTAAGGTAATTGCTGATGTTAGCTTTTTTGAGGCTTCTTTATCAGACGTTGCCTGTGTAAAAATGACAGCATCATCTGCATATAGTACAGTCCTGAGATCTTTACATACATTTGGTAAATAAACTAGCAACTCCTGGCCTACATTTTAGTTAGCGAGAGATGGCTTGCATCTAAAATCACTTGTTGGGACACTTTATGCTAAGGTACCACCGTATAAATGACAAAACAAGACATCTGCTAGGGCTTCCAAGCTAATCTTGCCATTCAAAATATCCTTTTCTTTGTCCATTTCTGATCCAGCTTGTAGCTTCACACTAATCTGTCGGCGCTGCGGTTCCTCAACCCCCAGTGTGGGACCTTAAGCTACGCTGTGGGGCGGGGGTCAAACACAACCTGCACACATTAATCAAACAAATTAATTAGCAAAAAAATGAATGCCGTTGAAGGACACTTCCGTTATTGTTTCGTTAACGCATTAACTTTGACAGCCCTAATGCATACATATAGTTATCTGTTCGGTCACTTTCAGGTCCTTCTCAAATAAAACTGAGCTGAGTAATTATGTTCTGAGACTGAAAGCATCGTATGTAGGTGGTTCAGAACGCGGAGAACATACAGTATTTCCTTCGGTATTGACATTAGAAAGTACAATGTTAAACTGAAAGAAAGAAAGATTTATAGATGAAAGTGAACCGACAGTCTGTCTTCAACATCATCCCATTAATCCCTCATGGGTTAAATGTTGCAGTGATTTAAATGTCAGCTCCTTGAGCAGACTTTAGAGAGAAGATAATCGTTTGCCTGGAATTGTCTTGTATTTGATTTGTCTCCTTACAGTATGTCGACGTTTTTATGAAATTGCATCTCTTATTATTCTGTGTGGTGGCCGAGTGGTTAGCCTGTTGGCCACACAGTCGGGAGATCTGGAAGCGAGCTCCTGTGTTCAAATCTCCGCTAAGTCATCTCTGTGTGGAGTTTGCATGTTCCCCCCAGCGCTTGTTAAACATGGATTTCCTGAGGAAAGCCTGAGGAAAATGGGTTGTTCAAAACATTGTTCAGAAGAACAGCGTACTTTGATTAAAAAGTTGAGTGTAGCGGGGAAGACTTATCAAGAGGTACAAAAAATATTTGGCTGTGATCTCCAATGCCTTAAAATGGAGAGCGAACACAGCTACACGTGGCAGAAAAAGGGAGACAACTATAAAAATGGATCGAATAATAACCAGAACGTCAAAGGATCATCCAATGATCAGTTTCAGAATAACAAAGGCAGTCTGGAGTTACCTTAAAGTACTGTGACAGTTAGAAGACGTCTGTGTGAAGCAGATCTATTTACAAGAATCTCCTGCAAAGTCCCTTTGTTAAAAAAAAGGCATGTGCACAGGAGGTTACAACTTCCCAAAGAACACATCAACTGGCCTAAAGAGAAATGCAGAAACATTTTGTGGTCCGATCAAAGTAAAAAAAGTGAAAGTAAAATTGTTCTGAGTCCAAGACGACACACAAACTCTAAATTCAGGCCGCAGTACACAGTGAAGACAGTGAAGCATGGTGGCGCAAGCATCATGATAAGGGCAGGGTTCTCCTACTATGGTGTTAGGCCTTATTATTGCACAGCAGGGAACATGGATCGGTTTGCATATGTCAAAATACTTGAAGAGGTCATGTTGCCCTTAAAATGGGTGTTTTTGGGTGGGGTTTGATGGGTGGGGTTTCAACAAGACAATGACCCCCACAACAACACACTAGTAAACAAGCAAAATCTCGGTTCCAAACTGACAAAATTACTGTTATGGAGTGGCTAGCCCAATCCTCGGACCTCAATCCAATCAAGAACCTGTGGGGTGGCATCAAAAATGCTGTTTCTGAAGTAAAACCAAGAAATTGTGGAATGTTGTTAAAGAATCTTGGGAGTAGAATGACAGCTGAAAGGTGCCACAAGTTGGTTGACTCCATGCCAACCACATCTAAAGCAAATATAAAACACTGTTTGTTCAAAATATGTTTGTAAAGTCAATACTGCTGTTTTTAACACCCCTTTCAGCTAACTGCCCGAATGCACAGCCTTAAGAGCCTGCATATCATTAATGATGAGTCTTGTTTGTTTGTTGAGAATCTACTGCACCTACTCGTAACAGGTTTGCCATGGAGCAATAAAACTATACTAATAACAGTACTTAATCTGGTTAGTCACATTGGACTGCTATTATTTTGAACACTACTGTAGGTTCTGTTAGGTTTGTCTATAGGTATGAATGTGAGTGTGTGTTTGTATACATGCGACTGACTGACGACCAATTCAGAGTGTACCCCGCCTCTCGCACATAGTCAGCTGGGATAGCTCAAGCATCACACCCACGACATTTGTGAGGATATGGGGCATTAGAAATGGATGGATGGTTTATGACCATTAAAAAATCTTGTCTGCAAAGAGTGTCACGGTCTGTATGTTTGTGTGGGTGACAGTATGTTTAAGTTGTATTATTAGGGTTGTGTTGTGGTTATTTCCTAGTTTTAGTATGCTTTTCCCTGATTTGTAATTTCGTAATTATGCGCACCTGCTTCTCGTTTGTCTCGTTATTTAAGTTCAGGTGCACACGCCTTTTTGTTGTTGGAGAATTGTTAATTGTCATGTGAGTCGTCGTTTTGGTTATCACTTGTTGCTGAGTTCCTGCCGCTGCCTCGCAGCATTTATTATTAAAATTTCATCCTACCTGATCTGTTTGGTGTCCTGCTCTCCGCATCCTCTGGGTCGTTACGCCATGCGGAGACGATACAGTGACAGAATGCTCCAACCAGAATTCGACCTCGCGGAGAGCGACTTCTGGACACTCCAGATATTCAAGGCCATGGACGAGGAAACGGCTAGATTCACGCCAGAAGGGCTAGAGGACATGGTATGGTGTGGGGGCCAGATGGCACGCCTATTCCTATGGGGCAAGTGTGGCCGGGTTCCAACGGCGGCGACGGAGATACCCGGCGGTTCCGGCCGGGGAACGCCGACGGGGGTCAGGTCCAGTCCCGCCTCCCAGGGCCCTGGCGGTTCTTGTTGAGGCTCCTAGGCCACAGGCCGCTTCAGTCGCGTCTTCCATGGAGCCGTTCGCTCCATTTGCGCCTCCCAGGGTGCTAGCAGTTACTGTTGCGCCTTCCAGGCCACAGGCCGCTTCAGTCGCCTCTCCCAGGGCGCTGACTACTCCGGTCGCGCCTCCCAGGGCGCTGGCGGTTCCTGTTGCACCTCCCAGGGCACTGTCCGCTTCAGTCGCGCCTCCCAGGGCGCTGGCGGTTCCTGTTCTTGTTGGTTACGTCGGACGCAACATCTTGGCCAATCTCCGGAGGGGTCTCTCCGGCTTCACCTGCGTCTCCGTCCCGGCCGACCCACGGAGGGGTCCGGCCGGCTACGCTTTGGTCTTTGTCCTGGCCGGCCCCCGGAGGGGTCCCACCGGCTACGCTTTGGTCTGCGTCCTGGCCGCCCCCCGGAGGGGTCCCGTCGGCTAGTTACGTGCACCTGCTTCCTGTTTAGCTCTGGGTATTTAATTTCAGGTGTGCGCACTCTTAGTTTGTTGGAGAATTGTCAATTGTTGACCTGCTTGGTGTCCTGCTCTCTGCATCCTCGGGGTCGTTACACCATGCCGAGACGATACCGTGACAAAAAGTGTTAATATTTTTCCTATGACAATCGGATTCAAATGTAAAAAAGGTATCATATGACAGCTCTATTAATGTTCCTAATTCACTCTTTCATATTAATTATATTCATTTTATGTGCCAATAAGAAAACTTCTGTTTTTGACGATGTACAAACCAAACAGGCACGGCTAAGCACCTGAGATGAATTATTCCTCCAAAAGGAAATTGGATTTGGGTTCAGCTCTGCCAGAGCAAAACCGTTCTCTGTTCCCTGATGTGTGCATAGTATGGTTGTGTGTGCACACAAAAACCCAATCAGGAAAGGAATATCCGTACTGTAATAACAAGATTTACTTCTGATCACAGTAAGGCAACAAGGGCATCTGTCCTGTCCAATGATGCAGACAGATGTGCCATGTTGAAAGACAAAAAATGAATCTTTGTCAAGCTTTGAGATGTCTTCTGAATGAAAGGAACGATGGCACCATCTATCAAAAGCTTTCACATGGACGGATGCATAGGATGTTCGTAAAAAGGTCACAGAGAATCCAGCGAAACAAACTCATGAAGGGCTGTAAAGTATTTTGCCACGTTGTTTTCATCATGACAATGTTTTAATCCTAATTATCAGTCATGTGGTGTGGCGAGCAATAGGAAACTGAGGTTTTTTTTCGTACCACAGTTCTTTTGGGCCGAGAGAGTGAGGCCGACACAAGCCTAAGAGAGCTGCCCTAGCTGCAGTCAGTGTCACTAGAGCTGGCAACATTTCAACCCTCCTTGATGACATATTTTCTCAAAAGCGACTTTTTATTCAAATTACATTTGAACAATGACATTGTTACTACACACTGTCGGCTGGCACTATATCAGTTTCGAAAGTCCTCTGAATCAAGGGTTAGGGTTAGGGTCAGGGTCAGGGTTAGGGTTAGGGTTAGGGTTAGTCTAACCCTAACCCTAACCCTAACCCTAACCCTAACACGAGAAAACAGTAACGTGGCGCTCCCATGCAGCATTTCAAGGACCACAACAATATGAAAACACCGTATTCCATGCGTAGTTCCGAGAGGGAGTGTTCTGGGTGGGACGTCTGACTCCGGTCAAAATTGTTTTTCAACGACAAAAAATGTGACAGAAAAAAGAAGCTAGAAAATAACACATAAAATACATGGCAATCATCAAACTCAAAATCAACGCTGTCAAAATGTTGGTGTCATGAGTACTTTAAAGCTGCTCAGGCTTATGTTGATCTTCCTATAGGAGTCACTCCATTCTGAAGGTTCAACAAAACTAACTAAGGTTCCCTGCTATGTGAGGTGAGAAGCACAGCGACATAGTGGACAGACAGTCTTATTCCTGCTAGTTTCTAATCTGCTCTTTTATTGTCTCCTAGCTCTCATCTGTCACCAAAGCTTCCCATTTATCTTTGTAGGCCATTCAAGGCCTCTTCATTTTCTTTCTTATTTCCTCCAGCCTGTACATCCACCCTCTTTTCTCCTTGATGCTAAAAAGATGAGGGTGTAATGTGCAGCAAGGTTAGATCAAGTCTGCCCAAAACAGCAACACAGCAAAAGCCTTTTATTCAGCTTCCAGTGGCCACACCTCAGGGCCTTAGCTAGTTCTGGGGAAGAAGGGTAGAAATGGAAAAGTAAATTGTGGAACACACACACACCGATACACCAACACACATTTCAGTTTTCTGTAGCACTTATCTAAAATGAAGACTCCAAACAAACCAGGCAAACTTATTACTCTCACCAACAAAGGCTATTTTTAATTGCTCAATCTACATAATCTAAAACTTTAGAATCTAGAAATTTAAATATTCTGCATTACCAACATAATAATGTTCACTTTTCTACCATTGGGCCTCTATATTGTAGCAACAGCACATGTAACTAGTATTATTAGTAGGGATGTCCTACTGATATTGGCATACAAATGTAATGGAATAAAAATGTAATATCGTTCCCTATAATGAAAAACGATTTTTCAAAAATGCTGTATATCAAGCCGCATCTCAAGCATGTGCAAAAAACAAGTTTGGCCAGTAACAAGCTTGTTCGCGCTGTATCTGACTTACATGTGGTGTCTCCTCCAGATGTTAAAACTTGCCATTTTTAATGGCTAAAGTATTGGTTATGCGAGGCGGAAGCAAGAACCTTTACTTCAACACTTCAATCGGAAAATGGCGGCTCATCGTTCTGGATAAACAGCCCTTTTCTGTTGTGCAAGACGCCAAATTCACCAACTTTTCCATCAACTTGCAGAGTTCCCTTAACCATGCGTTGCCATGCCCAGTTGCAAGTTTATCTCAGATGTTGAAGATTTTTTGTTCTCTGACTGCGTCAATCTAAATCTGTCTTTAGATGCAAGTGTACTGCATCTGCACTTAATGGAATGGTCAGTGCACCCCCCTGCCTGCAACAGTCCATTTCTTACAGTGCAGTTACAACTTCATACTACTATTACAACCAGAATAATAAACACATTTACACACAGAAAAACACAGAACAACTAAAGGGGTTGATTGACTCAGACTACACTATTATCACAATGATTTCAATCATCAATCATCATTTCAATCAGCTACTGTTGGTAAACGGTTGGTATAGAGGTCTTGCATTTTGCAGCACATGAAAATGAATGTGCGCCTTGAAAATAAAAGAGAATTAACAGGAACAAGAACCTCATCTGACCCCCATCACCTCATACGCCTCCTCCAAAGACACATGGGTGGGCGCATGTGTCATGGAGGGTGAGCTGTGCTGTATATACATAGTTAACATGGGGATGCTGTCTACTCGTTCCCAAATGACACCTTTCAGGGATGCAGCTGACTGGGTGAGGGTCTGCTTTATGAGTCCTTAAAAGTCAGCTCTCTGACCAGATGGCCAGCTTATCAGCTCCTCTGTGTCTAAGTGCGAGTAGCATCAGGCACAAGGCAAGGAGTAAATATTTGCCTAACGCTGAGAGGTAGCTGAGGACTTGAGAGGACTAGGACTTGTCTGTGACACACACACACTGTGATTACTGTGGTAATTTTGGTAGAAAGAAAAATGAGACCATCAATGGTCTAGGATTTTTTAAAATCCCAAACTAGTCATATTTTAAATTACCATGTCTTCAATTGCAGAGCCAAAGGGACTTTATGGACTGAGGTTTTGAGGCTCATCTATGTATTTTTTGGCACACTCCAGCCTGACCTTCCTGACATCTTGTTAATGAGTGGTTTGCATCTTCTAGTGTAGCCATTGTATTTATGTTGCCTTCACTCCTGCCCCTTGCAGGTTGGTGCTGATGTCATTAGTAGCTGTTCTGGATAGATAAGGTCTTTCTGTACAGACGTCACGAGTCATCAGCTTCGGATGTTTTCCAAGTAAAATCTAAACTACAAAATCTGAAATGGAGTGTAGACATTCATTGGAATTTATTGATAGAATAAGCAATGCGATAGGAGATTCCTGGGCAACATAATACACCTCTCAGCCACATGTTCCAATACTTTTCCTCGCAGCGGTACCCTGCCGGTTTGGATTTCGCGGCCTAACTATCAAGGTGTCTCAAAAATACAGTACACGAATTATCGATAATAAATCATGTTGTTTCGTGGTTGAATACAGCTATGATTGGTTTAAATCTGTGCATATTTAAACTAATGTTACATTTTGCCTAAATTAGGCATTTTCAAGCATTAAAATTACTAAACTAAGATAAAAGGCATTCAAAGTCAAAGCTGATGTAGCATTTAAGAATGTTTAAAAATGTCCCGATCCACATTTTTTGGCATTCAATCTGACCTGATTTTTTAAATAGTCTTTCCGATCCTAAGGCAATTAAACGGTAAGGTAATTACTAAGGTTATTAAACAGCTCTTCAAAGCATTCAAAATAATAATAACAGCAGTATTGCTTTTTTTATTTTACGAAAATGACCAACAATATTGTTTGGCTTTTGTAACAAACCTCTGTGAGTCAGGTCCCTAATGAAAATCAAAGTCCATCCAATAAAAGATAGAAGAAAAAAATGGGCATGCAAAATACTGTTTGGGTGGGATTATTGTTTCGAGCCAGGCTGCTGTTTAGTGTGGGGGCTATAGAGGGCAGTGGTGTTCATCATCTGGTTAGAGCAAGCGCTTGAAGTCAAGTGCGTAGAATAAGAAACTAGCAAGTGGAACGTCTTGTCGAAGGAGTGAGTGCTCTGTGTTGACATGCAAATAAATGGCCAACTGAATTACAGCCATCCTGACGTGGAATTATTCAGCCGCCATTACAATACTTTTAGGGTAGGACTCATCATTAGACATGGTTATACAGTAGATCAATTTGTGGTGTGATTTAGAAAAACCAACGGGTAAAGCGGCACTTCCCATGCAACCGCTGTAGCCAAGAGCCGAATGTTCAGCGTACAACTTAACCACGGTACCTCACAGACATGTCTGCAAGGTACTGGCACGTTTTATCCTTCATCCAGGTGGAGGAAGTCGAGTGACAACAAGCTTTGAAGTGTATTTGTCACACCCACCAATGTTGGAGTTGTAGCCCAGCATGACGGCAACTATCGGCCCAATCCCGTGGTAGAAGCCAAACTTTTCCGATCTTCAAAATACATCTGATCGGCAGCCGATACCGATCTTGAAGATCAGATGGGGACATCCCCAGTATTATCTACACTGGTCAGTAATGTTACTATAATATTCAGTCAATAATGTTACTGTAATGTTTGGTGAGACACAATCACCAGACTTCATTGTTGCATCAACAGGTTTATACTGCAGTTTTGAATTGTCCCACAACAGGCACAATAATCCCAACTAAAAATCCAGAATAAAAACGGGGGCTACTGTTGTGGCCGTAACGTAACCTCTCAGGTTTGGGTCTCGAACCAATTAACCGTGACAAACAAGGGATTAATGTACAATATATATATATCGCATAATAAATACTGAATATAAATCAGAGTCTGACTCGTGGCATCATCTTACAAAGAATGCTAAAATCATCACACAGCAATTTAACACTCAAAAGGTAGCCCAGTGTAAATGTATAAGGCAAGTACCGATACAAGTTTAAAATAAAAAAACTCCAACAGGCCGCACGGTGGATGAGTGGTTAGCACATTGGCCACACAGTCAGGAGATCTGGAAGACCTGGGTTCAAATCTCCGTTGGGCATCTCTGTGTGGAGTTTGCATGTTCTCCCCGTGCGTGTGTGGGTTTTCTCCAAGTACTCCGGTTTCCTCCCACATCCCAAAAACATGCATGTTAGGTTAATTGGTGACTCTAAATTGTCCAAAGGTATGAATGTGAGTGTGAATGTTTGTTTGTCTATATGTGCCCTGCGATTGGCTGGCGACCAGTCCAGGGTGTACCCCGCCTCTCGCCCAAAGTCTGCTGGGATAGGCTCCAGCATTCCCGTGACCCTAATGAGGATAAGCGGTAAAGAAAATGAATGAATGAATGAAAAAACTCAAACATTTTTCACTTCTTCCTATAATGAATTTCTCCCCAGAAAAGCAATTAATTGACCAATTTTTTGGGAGCTCATGAGCTCAGCTCCAGAGGGAGCTCACGAGCATGGGTTTGTTATCCCAAAAAATCAAACGACAAGATTTAAGGATTGATTCTAAGAATGTTTTTCTACAGCAGCTGACAGTTAATTATTGCTTCTCCATATGTACCAATTAAATTGGTCTAATTGTAGATAATTACATGGAGCAACATACATTATGCCCATCATGTGCTCTTCTGGTGGGTAAAGACAGCAGGACAAGCTTAGTAATTATCGCCCTTTTAGCTGCAGCCATCAGTGATCTAAATCACCTTATTAAGTAAATCACATAGAATATTGTCAACTCCTCCTCTCCTTTCCACTTAGCCATCAGTCATCAACAGCATTTTAATTATCATGAGCATATTCACATGTATAAATCTTTATAATTCCCTTATTAAAAGCATGCACAAACATACATCAGGAAGCCTTTCACAAATGGTGCATGGCTGATTGCACAGTTAGTTTATACATGAATGAATGGACACTACTCGATTAACCTTCTACTGAACCTAAGCTTTGCTTCTATTATTGTGGCGCACACACACACACACACACACGCACACACACACACACGGCAACATATAACGCTTTTTGAATCCTCACAATTTGCAACCATTGACTTTGCACTGGTCTGTATCCAATGGCAATGCTCAAAGATAGTCTGGTTCCAAGGTAGGACGGCAATGACCCATCACCAAGAAAATGAATCATACCAGACCATCAGTTCTTGCTGCCATGGCAACAGACTTACCACCACTATGTACAGTGAAGTGTTCCGCATACAAGAAAATGGTGGTCATACCTTACAATCGCAATTAATGGAGATGTGATTGTCCGATTAAAAACAGCGTATAATATGTATTTTTGATTTGTGCTATAGATGCCCAGCGCATTAAAAGCCAATCATATTAAAAGTAAATAAAACACTATGTTATGAAAAATAATAATTCCCTTTCCTATGATGAAACGACGTTGCAAATTTGGCACCATGCAAGCTTTTTGTTTGTGGAGTGCAGAGCTGCTGGTACAGTATTAGGCTTCAACAGGTGGGACAAACCTTTCCTAAAGATGGAAAGGTGAGTTAACACCGCCCTCTAGTGGCGTTCCACCCTTACTTCAGCTCTGCCTATATCATTGTGAATCACTTAGCAAAACAAAACATTTAGTCTGCCCTTGTGTTCACCAACAACATAATACATGCTTTATTTAATGATATGCATTCTATTTGGTGAAAGAGGAGGCGTGAGAAGAGAGGAAGTGCAACATCCTATCTGTCGAACAGTTGAGGATGGGTGCGGCTTTACCACTTCCCATATGCTTCAAGAAATTATCTCTGCAACCTGAAACTACCTAATTTCATTACCTCTTTCCCACACTCAGCAGCATCATGAAGCAACAGAACACAAAACAATGTACTAGCATTTCATTATGCACACAAAGATGAGATTTACATGCTGAATCATATCGCTTGTGCTGGTGTTGTCTTTATCTGGAACTGGAACTGTGTGCACTGATTTCATAATAGTGCTAAATAAACCAAAGCAATAAAACTAACAGCTCATTCGGACTTCTGTACACACTCACGCGGCCTCTGTGTAAAAAAACCATCGCTTGCTTTGAGATTTATTTAACAAACCGCTTGATTAAACAAGATACCAGCAGACATTTAGTGCTAGGTGTGTTTGCTGACCATAAGCCGATATTATTCTGAGCAATATAGAAGCGGAGGCCGGGCTATAGTGTAAATGCCATGCTCCAGAAATAGCTGCAGCACATTTACTCTTTTCCATGATGCAGCCAGGGAGATAACATTTACAGCTGGCCCCCAAAAAACTACACTGGGGATTGATAAAGCGAGGTGAAAGGCTGTACACAGACACCCCCTTCTTCATACTTTTCATATTCTATTTCTGAAACACCTTCTCACAATTACAGTATATTGATTAAACCTACTAGTTATTACTTCTCCTGTAGTGATGAACACCATTTATCTACATAATATCATTGGTCTAAGCAAACAGGTATGTACTGCATTTATTTATTTATGTACATTCAAATACAGCATATTCCCAATAATCCATCCATCCATCCATATTCTTCCGATTATCCGAGGTCGGGTCGCGGGGGCAGCAACCTAAGCAGGGAAGCCCAGAGGTCCCTCTCCACGGCCACTTCGTCCAGCTCTTCCCAGCGGATGCCGAGGCGTTCCCAGGCCAGCTGAGATACATAGTCTCTCCAACGTGTCCTGGGTCTTCCCTGAAGCTTCCTACCGGTTGGACGTGCCCTGAACACCTCCCCAGGAAGGCGTTCGGGAGGCATCTTAACCAGATGCCCAAGCCACCTCATCTGACTCCTCTCAATGCGGAGGAGCAGCGGTTCTACTCCGAGTCTCTCCCGGATGACAGTGCTTCTCACCCTATCTCTAAGGGAGAGCCCAGCCACCCTGCCGAGAAAACTCATTTCGGCCGCTTGTACCCGCGATCTTGTCCTTTCAGTGACTACCCAAAGCTCATGACCATAGGTGAGGGTAGGAACGTAGATCGACCGGTAAATCGAGAGCTTTACCTTTTGGCTCAGCTCTCTTTTCACCACGACAGACCGGTGCAGAGTCCGCATCAATGCAGACGCTGCACCAATCCGCCTGTCCATCATGCGTTCCATCATTCCCTCACTCGTAAACAAGACCCAGAGGTACTTAAACTCCTCCACTTGAGGCAGGACCTCATCCCCGACCCGGAGATGGCACTCCACCCTTTCCCGGGCGAGAACCATGGCCTCGGACTTGGAGGTGCTGATTCTCATTCCAGCCGCTTCACACTCAGCTGCGAACCCATCCAGTGAGAGTTGAAGGTCACTGCTCGATGAAGCCAACAGGAACACATCAACTGCAAAAAGCAGAGACGGAATTCTGTGGCCACCAAACTGAAACCCCATCAACGCCCTGGCTGCGCCTAGAAATTCTTTCCATGAAAGTAGTGAACAGAATCGGTGACAAAGGGCAGCCCTGGCGGAGTCCAACCCTCACTGGAAACAGGTCAGACTTATTGCCGGCAATGCAAACCAAACTCTGACACCGGTCATACAGGGAACGAACCGCCTGGATTTGGTGGTCCGGTACCACATATTCCCAGAGCACTTCCCACAGTATTCCCCGAAGAACACGGTCGAATGCCTTCTCCAAGTCCACAAAACACATGTAGACTGGTTGGGCAAACTCCCATGCACCCTCAAGGACCCTGCCGAGAGTATAGTTAGAGAGTTAGTCTACAGTTCCACGACCAGGACGAAAACCACAATGCTCCTCCTGAATCCAAGATTCGACTATCCGACGGATCCTCCTCTCCAGAACCCCTGAATAGACCTTACCGGGAAGGCTGAGGAGTGTAATCCCACGATAGTTAGAACACACCCTCCGGCCCCCCTTCTTGAAAAGCGGGACCACCACCCCGGTCTGCCAGTCCAGGGGCACCGACCCCGATGTACACGCAATGCTGCAGAGTCGTGTCATCCAAGACACGCCCACAGCATCCAGGGCCTTAAGGAACTCCGGGCGGATCTCATCCACCCCCGGGGCCTTGCCACCAAGGAGCTTTTTGACCACCTCGGTGACCTCAGCCCCAGAGATAGGCGAACCCGACTTGGAGTCCCCAGACACTGCTTCCATGTTGGAAGGCGTGTCGGTGGGATTGAGGAGGTCTTCAAAGTATTCCCTCCACCGGTCCACAACATCTCAAGTCGAGTTCAGCAGCACACCGTCCCCACCATACACGGTGTTGACTGTGCACTGCTTCCCCCGCCGGAGACGGCAGATGGTGGACCAGAATCTCTTTGAAGCCATCCGGAAGTCGTTTTCCATGGCCTCTCCGAACTCCTCTCATGTCCGGGTTTTTGCCTCAGCGACCGCCAGAGCTGCAAAACGCTTGGCCTTCCGGTACCTGTCAGCTGCCTCCAGAGTCCCATGGGGCAAGACGTCCTGATAGGACTCTTTCTTCAGATTGAGGGCATCCCTCACCACTGCTGTCCACTAACGAGTTCTGGGATTACTGCCACGACAGGCACCGACCACCATACGGCCACAGCTCGATCGGCCGCATCGACAATGGAGGCACGAAACATCGCCCACTCTGATTCAATGTCCGCTGACTCCCTCGGAACATGGTCAAAGCTCTCGTGTTGGTGGGAGTTGAAACTCCTTCTGACAGGGGACTCTGCCAGGCGTTCCCAGCAGACCCTCACAATGCGTTTGGGTCTGCCAGGTCTGACCGGCATCCTCCCCCACCATCGGAACCGAGCCCTGGTCCAAATGCATGTGAAATAGTTAGTACATTCAAATGTTAAAAGGTGCTAATCTGTACAGTATGTCTGAAATGACGGGAAGAGAGCCCAAAAGAAGCGGGTCTGTAACGTGTAACAAGTGTCATCTCACGAGAAGGAAATGCATGTTTAGCAGGGAGGATGAAAACGAGAGGTGACATTTGCAATGTGGGAATAAAACAATCTGCGGCTGAGCCAGCTGGTCTGTTCATAACACGTCGTTCTACTTAAGGCCTGCTCACAGCATGTTAGCAATATCAGACATAAGAATATCAATGGAGACAGAGAACCAGACAGTGGCACAGAATTGTAACAGCTCAGAAATAAATCATCCTTCTCATGCAGAACAGAGGAGAATGGAAGCTACATTAGAGGCTGCGATGTGATTAGTCCCAAAGCTCTCTTTAGCTCCAAAAAAGTGTCATCGTTATGATGTATAACTATATTTACACAGTAGGGGAAATAATTGCTTGATACCCTACTGATTTAGACTGTACAAAATGTTTCTGGTAGGTTTATTCCAATAGATACAGACAGAATATTAACAAAACATCCAGTAAAACAATGCTATATAAATGTTAGGAATTCATTTATTCATGTTCTGTACCGCTTATCCTCATTAGGCTCGTGGGGATGCTGGAGCCTATACCAGCTGACTTTGGGCGAGAGGGGGGGTACACCCGGACTGATCGCCAGTCAATCGCAGGGCACATATAGACAAACAAACATTCACACTCACATTCATACCGATGGACATGAATGTTTTTAACCTCCTTGAGGGCAGCATGCAAGGCAGCATTGTCTTCCAATAATGTCTTGCTATCATTCTGCAGAACCCTAACATCCTTGCATAATGCTCTATTTTCTTCCATATGGTTTTTAGCTTCCTTGAGAGCAAGGCAGCATTATCTTCTAATAGTGGCTTTATATCATTCTGCAGAACCCTAACATCCTTGCATAATGCTCTATTTTCTTCCATATGGTTTTTAGCTTCCTTGAGAGCAGCGTGCAAGGCAGCATTTTCTTCCAATAGTGGCTTTATACTATCCTGCAAAGCCTTGATATCAGTGCGTAGTGCTTTATTATCTGCCATAGGGTTTCTAACCTCTTTAAGAGCAGCACACAACGCAACATTTTTATCTTGCAACTTCTCGATTTTTTCTTTTAGAGCTTTAGTTTCTTTGCTCAGTGCTCTATTTTCCTCCATAAGGTTTATGACAACTCCATAGACCCCTTGGGATCTTTTCGATGAGACTGTTATTATGCGATTGTACATGCTTAAGGTGACTGCAAATGCTTAAGGTCTGGTTGTGCTGCAGTCCACTCCAGTGTCTCCTGCATCTGCATCTCCATCTCCATCTGCATTAGCTTCTTAAGGTCTTGCATACCGATCACCCAGAAATTTTCCTCTTCTTGTTTTTCTGATGTACTCAACTCATGGCTGTAGTCGTCCTTCCCCTCCAGATTTGGCAACAAGACTGACGCTTGTGATGTTGAGTCCATGTATCCGGGGCCAGCATCCTTTACACTTGTAATAGAGGCTCGCTTTCTTTTTCTTTTGTTTGGCATTGTTGCTAGGCAACTGCTTTCAACTTCAGTGATTAGCCGGTTAGCTTAGCTTCCTAGCAGCTTTCAGAACATGTAACTCGTTGGTTTCAAGGAATCTGTACCTCTTGCCGATCTACGTTAAGGTTGAGGGAATCAGCAACCAGTTGCGATCTTGTGTTCATGAAATGTATTCAGAAAAGCACCAAAATAGTTGTAGTTTATAGTATCCTCAGCAGAGCCCTTGCACATCCTCTACAGTCAACTAAGGAGGAAAAAAACAAAACAAACAAAAAAAATCATTTGTTTTTCAATAATTGAAAAGGTTATTTTATCCCCAAGAAAAACATTATTTATGGATAAACCATTGGTGGTAAGCACAGAGATTTGATGGTTCTCATAGCAGGCTTATCAGCGCTGCACGCTTTTTAAAATCTTTTTAGTTACTCTCCAAATACAGCAAATACAAATACAGGTTAATTGGTTCCACACCAAACCGTGATAAGTGAATTTCCTTGAAGTAGCGCTCCTTATTTATAACTGGAATATTTTCATCGTTAGAGCACAGGAAACATTCTTGATACCTTCTAAATACGATTTTTAACATTGCTAGAGCCTTCTAGACAAGAAATAACACCCCTACAGTCACCTTTACACTCATAATACCCAATACAGTAGATGTAATAAGAGTAAATAAGCCATTTAACACATAAGTTCTCGTTTGTTACTACGAACGTGTACCCTAGGGTACCTGAAGGAGAGGCGTACATGCTTCAGGGTTGACGCCGGTCCGTGATGTCATCAGCGGTTGACTCTCAAAAATGTTAACACAAAACACATGTTTATAGTCTCACATGCATAAAGAGACAATTGTAAATACATATATAATAACAAATTAAAGGGATAAATGGACATTTAAAGTTACTCTATCTTTCACTGAAGGCATGACTGTTCGCAAAGACAAGACATGGCAGCAATATCAACCACCACCACCTTCCTGTTTTGTCCCGTTTTGTTAGTTCTTGAATTTAATAGTTTCTCACCTTCTTTGTCAAAATAGGTTACTGAGCTGAGAAATTAAACCATTACATTTAAGAAATAACCCGTTGCAAAACAGGAAGATGGTGGTGGTTGATCCTGCTTCCACATCACCTCACATCACGTCATCAATAATTCTCCCAAACCTTGTCTCAATCATTCAGGTTTTCACTGGCAAACTTGAGGGGTGTCTTTAGCTTGCAGGCACTAGGGCGACATGTGTTACCAATGTTTTCCTCGTGACTGTGCTACCAGTTCTTCCAGTCTGCAGTACACAGGTGGTCCTCGGGTTACAGCGTTCCGAGCTTCTAAATTACATACACGCTCCAATAATTTCCCTACAGTCCGTAAACATCAGATTTGCTCAAGAACAAGTTAAAGCAGAAGAAGAAACTATGTACGTGCAGTTACACTACTCCCAACACTGGACTGTCTTGACCATCATTAAGGACTAAGATGTATGAAAGATCTAAGACTAAAGACTAAGATCTAAGAAATCACTACACATAAAGTACCTGCCAGGTCGCAACGTTGATCATGTTCAAAGATCTACTCCCATAAAAGCAACAGTGACAACAAAGCAGCGTTGTGGTCCTATTATTGGCTTCTATTTTATTAGTTTATGTTTTATTAATTTATTCCTGTGTGCCCTGCGATTGACTGGCGACCAGTCCAGGGTGTACCCCGCCTCTCGCCCAAAGTCTGCTGGGATAGGCTCCAGCATCCCCGTGACCCTAATGAGGATAAGCGGCATAGAAAATGGATGGATGGATGGGCTTTGGAGGATTCGGTTCTAATATGTAATGCAAGTCAATAACACACAGCATGACAATACTAGTCGGAAGCATATCAGAACACACACAATGAGTGGAAGAAAGGAACACATTTTAGTATAACGTGTGTATGCAGAAAAAGCCAGCAGTCACTCACCATAGTTTGCGGGGCATGGTCACGCTATATTATGATGACAGTGCTGAAAACTGTCTTTTTCACCCTCTCTCTCTCTTATCTATTTTTCCTCTCCTCCCTACTTACAATATTCATTAGTGGTATTTCAAGACAAAAGCCAGAAAGAGATGCAAGTGTTTCCCAGCCTACGCTGCTAGGAGCCACATGTACCCAGGATTGATTGTGTGGTTATTAATGAGCTCCGGGGGTGGCGGCATGTTCTATTTGTAGTGGTGCAGCAGAGATTAATGATGGGGGGAAGCAGACTGTGATAGGTGGGCAGGATTTTCTGAGGCACCTTGACCTCATTTACATGAGGTTTATTAAGAAATCTATTTGTACAGTGTGGAGTGTGGACTGACATTATGAGCATGTACTTAGCAAATATGGCATTTTCTATGCTCTCTCAGCTCAACAGAACCCCCTTACCAAACCAAATGACTAGATCAAAAGCACGTAATGTCCACAGACCCACACTAAAGCAAATCACGACTCACTCATTAATATTCAGAGCCACTCCAGAGCAATGGTCGAATGACACCTGGACCAGATGCAAGGTGTATCCACGAGAGCGTGCATAAAACACACAATAGCAACATGTGATTTTTATGCCTGGAACTTGTTGAGGGATCAACCACTTGCTATGTATGCTTCACAGCTCTTTTTTCAGTTTCAAGTTCAGCCTGTACAGTACAAATAAATAAATAAATAGATATGATAATTTTTTCTAAATAGTATTTCAAAACAGGGAGGCATAAAAATTTCCGTCCCCTAGGGGGCCATGACAAAAAAGAATTGGCCACGTTCACACTGCAGGGTAGGATTCCCAATTCTGATTTTTGTGTTTAAGATCCAATTTTTTATGTGGTCGTTCACATTACCAAACAAATGCGACTTGTAATGTGAACGCAACGTGCCTGGAAAGTGACATGCATGCGCAGAAGCACGACATCACTCGCTTTTCCGTGTTTACGAAAGTAAAGACTGCTCCAGTGATTTGCGAGACCATTGATTTCATTTCTGATTCAATACTGGTAGAATTCAGGCTGGTATCAGCGATACCAATTCAACACTATATGTGCAAAATCATCTACAGTAAATTTTAAAACGTAGTGTACAGTATTTCAAATTGTAGCATAAAGAATATAAACATCATAGTCATTTATTGATTTATTTTAAACCGTGAAGTATATTGAGGTAGTGGGGTGATTTACAATATAGCTAGCTAATATATCTTCATTTAACAAAATCAATACATGCAACTTAGAAGTATTTCAAAACTTTTGCGTAAACAGTACGATAATTACGACACATACTCTATGTACTAATAACTAACCTGGATCAATGGAAGAGAACCTGCAACAGTCACCACTCATTGCTACGGCAACCGCCATTATTGGACTTGGAGCTAAGACATGCATGCAAATGACATTTCAAAGACCACACTTGTTCACTCATCTATGATGAAGGAAATGCTTATTTCAACCATTAAAGCTAAATGATTAAATACAATAAAATACTGCAAGTTACAGTAAATCCCAAATATCACGCACATACAACCTAAGGAGAAAGTGATGCACAGTGGCTATTCTGTGATTTTGACAGGCCACACGCTGCAAGGAAATTGGGGATGTTACAACATTGTACAAGTGGTCGTTGGGTTACGCCGTTCCGTGCAACTCGCCCACAAATAAAAAACAAACAAACATAATTTTGGTCTGTAAACACTTGACTTGCTCGAGAGCTAGTGACAGCATGCGTATCAAACAGATACAAGCTGCATGCTGTAAGAGTGCCATGTATGCCTCGTTTGCGTGTTGCTGATGAATACAGTGTGTGCCTCATATGCAGATACGTAGATTGGGTAACTTTGGCTTATTAATTAAATATTTGCACCATGAAAGAAAAAAAGATCATCATTACAGAAACACCTACCAAAAAACATTCCACTGTTAGGACCATCATTAAGGATGTCTAATAATATCGGCCCCATATTGGCACAAAAATACATTAATTCATTCATTTTCTGTACCGCTTATCCTCATTAGGGTCACGGGGATGCTGGAGCCTATCCCAGCAGACTTTGGGCGAGAGGCGGGGTACACCCTGGACTGGACGCCAGTCAATCGCAGGGCACATATAGACAAACAAACATTCACACTCACATTCATACCTATGGACAATTTAGAGTCACCAATTAACCTAACATGAATGTTTTTGGAATGTGGGAGGAAACCGGAGTACCAGGAGAAAACCCACACACGCACGGGGAGAACATGCAAACTCCACACAGAGATGCCCAACGGAGATTTAAACCCAGGTCTTCCAGATCTCCTGACTGTGTGGCCAATGTGCTAACCACTCATCCACCGTGCGGCCAACAAAAATACAATATTGCTAAATATTGGTCCTGATTTGTTTTCCCTATAAAGAAAACCGATTTTTAAAAATGCTGTAAAGATGGACATTTTCATGTTCACATGCCCAGGATGACACCACCGTTTCTTCACATAAAGTGCAAGCCCACCTCCTTTGCTCTTTCCGCAGGTTGTCGTGTCTGACAGCGCCAAGTGGTGAATTCGCATTTGCCATGATAATAGAAGGCTTGAATCGCCACTTCCTTGCTAGCTGCTTGGCTTTGATGTTAGCTGCCTCGATACTTTACCTCAACGGCTTAACGGGGAATCACACCGATGTGGGAACTTGCGGTCATGCCACGTCAAAATATGCCTGAATAAAAGATGTTTGAAAAAATAATAATAGAAGGAGAACAAAACAGTTGTTTGAAAGGCAGCTCCGTGTGCGCTCCTATTACTTTAAAAACAAAAAATAAAAAAAGCAAGACACCGCATTCACTAAACTTGTTGTACAATGTTGTTTACAGCCATGTCGAAAAGCTAATGGCTGATGCTGTATCCGTTAGCTTCATGACACATACAGTATGCGTTAATTCCATAACAGGAGATTTGTGATGTTACATATATCGGTATTGCTTGATATCGGAAAGTGAGCGTTGGGACGATATCAGCAATTTGGACATCAGCAAAAAAAGGAAACAAAAGGAAATGAAAGGAAAACAAAAGTCATCTTTTGGCTGTTTTATTTGCTGTCCTGTCTCTTTTAATTCTTACTCCCAAGAAGCCACAGGGATAAGGGCAAGCTGTTAGTTTCCCTTTTTTCATTACTGCTTCATTTAGTGAAAAAAAATATTTCTATTTCTTCATTTTCTACGTCCTACGTGTTCCGCATACAGGGTGTGTATGGTGTGATCTAGTTTACACTGAAACGCGACAACCACAGTTACGCCTGCTGTGACACTGCCTCCATCTCCCTCTAAAGCAGCTAGCGGTGCTTTGGCTTTGTTACGTGCCTTGCGCCCCGCCCCAAACTCCTGTTTGCAACCCGACTTTTGTTTGCAGGTCCAGATCGGCCAGCCAGGGCGCAGCTTGAGGATAAACCAGCAGAGGTGACTCTCGCTCCCCCAATGCGCACCAGCAGACCGCAGCTCTTGCCACAACATCCTCGCCACACCATCTCGACCCATTCGTCCGAGCCTGTCTAAGCGCCCCATCTTCCTTATTTAATGGACCCAGGCTAAGTTGGCTTGTCAAGTTACTGTTTCACTTGTTGGCATTTATTGCCAGGCGCTAAGCCTTAATTACTTTCTGTATAATAAATTGCCTCCTCATCATCCATCATGTCCGTCCTTTTATATTACGTGTCCCTTTTTTTCTACAGCCACAAGAACAGTAACAGGGCTGTATGCCATCCATCCATCCATTTTCTCCCGCTTATCCGAGGTCGGGTCGCGGGGGCAGCAACCTAAGCAGGGAAGCCCAGAGGTCCCTCTCCCCGGCCACTTCGTCCAGCTCTTCCCAGCGGATGCCGAGGCGTTCCCAGGCCAGCTGAGAAAAATAGTCTCTCCAACGTGTCCTGGGTCTTCCCTGAGGCCTCCTACCGGTTGGACGTGCCCTGAACACCTCCCCAGGAAGGCGTTCGGGATGCATCCTAACCAGATGCCCGAGTCACCTCATCTGGCTCCTCTCAATGCGGAGGAGCAGCGGTTCTACCCTGAGTCTCTCCCGGATGACAGTGCTTCTCACCCTATCTCTAAGGGAGAGCCCAGCCACCCTGCAGAGAAAACTCATTTTGGCCGCCTGTACCCGCGATCTTGTCCTTTCGGTCACTACCCAGAGCTCATGACCATAGGTGAGGGTAGGAACGTAGATCGACTGGTAAATTGAGAGCTTTGCCTTTTGGCTCAGCTCTCTTTTCACCACGACAGACCGGTGCAGAGTCCGCATCACTGCAGAAGCTGCACCAATCCGCCTGTCCATCTCACGTTCCATCCTTCCATCACTCGTGAACAAGACCCCGAGGTACTTAAACTCCTCCACTTGAGGCAGGACCTCATCCCCGACCCGGAGATGGCACTCCACCCTTTCCCAGGCTGTATGCAAAAACAAAAAACCCTTAAAAACAGATAATGGTTACATGGGTGGTGTATGGACAATGTTAAACATAAAGGTGTAGCTAAACGATTTATTATCACATATGGTTATTATTATTTTTGATTCACGATAGAATCATTTGAATCTGTCCCCCCTCCTCATATTACAGACTTTTCCACACGTAGCAGGGTATTTGTAAAACCGCATATTTCTCCCTCTCTGTTATGAAAAAAATGTCCACACAACCTTGTATACAAAAAAATGCACACCAAACCTGTAGGCGGCAGTACAGTAGTTACTAAAATTCAATCCAATCAGAATCATCCTCTCTCTTCCCGTCACTTTGGCAAAACATAAAACATGGCGCCAGGCTCGTTCGTGTGGACTGACAAAAACAAGCAAGCAAAAAGCGCCTGAGCAATAGCTACAACCAAGTAGTAGTTCTGAGGGCATCTGATGGTTTCGGATGTAATACAGGTTGCGTGTGTGACGTCACAGAATTTTTTGCTGCAGGCAGTGATGTTTGGAAACGTAAAATCCGGTTATTTGCGTCCATACCCAAACGTATAACCGGACTTTTCTCCAAATCCACACTTTGGCCAGAGGTTCTGAAAAGCTTTGTTTTTAGTGCCGTATATCTGCTGGCTTGTGTGGATGATAGGCCAAATCGTGCAAAAATAACTTTGTTTTATGAGATACCCGCCTACGTGTAGGGGCCTCAAAATAATTCAGATTCATAATGGCCCCACCTGTAATCATCCGCTGTAAATCAGGAAGTACCCTTGGTCACAATTCCCTCACCCCCATACCTGCGGCAGTTGTGCTCAAGGTAAGAACGAGTATTTTGTTCAGGTTTCTAGGGTCATACCCCGTACACTGATAGAATTACTGCAATTATGAGTTATTTGGTTTATTTCTATGCTGCAAATCTGGGGCTGCCGTTTCTAATTTACAGGAGGATTACAATTATTAAATAACCTGTCTTCATTATGAGTTTTGACTGAGTCGATGCGTATTGTGAGTAGCCCCTAACAAACAAATAACTTTGTTGTTCCCCAACTTTTGCAGGAGGTCTGTACTTCACAAAGGGGCATAATATTGTACTTGAAAATGATCATTATTAGGGTTGGGCATTGTTTGAATTTGAACCATTATTAATCAATTCGTTCCAGTTCCTGACCAATTCTCGATTCCAATGCTTGAGAAGATGAGAAGGTCCCTTGACTGTTGCTAACAGAGACGTACCGTGCAAATGATAAGCTTATCTGTAGCAGTAGTTCCCGTCTTTTATTCGCACCAAACCTACACATTAGCTAGCATCCTGAAACACATCGGCATTGTCACATTTTCGTCTCGGCATAGTGGTGACGACCCCGAGGATGCGGAGAGCAGGAAGCCGTGGCAGGTCAGGAAAAAGTTATTTATTAATACTTGGTGCATATGCAAACTACACCAACAAACACAAATGATCCGACAAGTGGGGAAGCACACAGCTGTACTAAATAAGCAAGTACAAATTAGGAGCAGGTGTGATAGAATGAGAACGTCAAGTTGACGGGAAACAAAACAGGAAGTCGATACAAAATGAGAGCTTCAAAACAGGAACTAAGGACGGAATAGAACGAAAACACAACTGCCATGCCGCTAACACACAGATCGTGACAGGCATGTGATCATTTATCATTCGATTTCACAAATTCTGACTACTTATAGGAAGTCCGAAGTAGCGCTTCAAAGACGAGGAACTCCATCCATCCATCCATCCTCTATACCGCTCGCCTTTGCATTATATCATTGCCTTTGCATGATATCAGTGCAATTATATCATTGCCTTTGCATGATATCAGTGCAATTATATCATTGCCTTTGCATTATATCCTCACCTTTGCATGATATCAGTGCAATTATATCATTGCCTTTGCATGATATC
>QODF01000180.1:921220-972138 GCA_024372805.1 Oostethus manadensis
AAAAACATGCATGTTAGGTTAATTGGTGACTCTAAATTGTCCATCGGTATGAATGTGAGTGTGAATGTTTGTTTGTCTATATGTGCCCTGCGATTGACTGGCGACCAGTCCAGGGTGTACCCCGCCTCTCGCCCAAAGTCTGCTGGGATAGGCTCCAGCATCCCCGTGACCCTGATGAGGATAAGCGGTATAGAAAATGGATGGATGGATATATTGTTTGCATTTCATTTAAATAAAAGCATTTAAAGTCACTTTTTCTGCCTTTTTGTACCGAAAATTAACCGAACCGAGCACTTCAATAAACTGAACCGAACCGAAATTACATTTTAGTGTACCGTTACACCCCTAATATTGACATTTCAGTATCAATCCACACTTTACTAGCATGCTCTCCTTTGTGGCATTTGTGGCAATTTCATGGATTTTGTGCAGCATGGATTTTTATGCCACTGCTAAATCTCATGAACGGTTGGCTATGCACTTCATGACATTTCCACAAATTTTTGAATTTCTCACGACACTAGGAAGTCCAAGTACACCTGACTGATTACTGCTGCTCAGTGGTATACACCCAGGATTTAGGTGATTTTAGCAAAAAAATCTCCGTGTATTTTCAAACCTTATGAGCTATTTGTTTAAAGTCAGGTTATTTTTCACCATTTTGCATTGGATAGTACCCAGCTCCCTTCCATGGCTGTGCTTCTTGTTGTATTTCAGTGACCGTGACACAATCCCGCCCATACACCCACACTCTTTAAGATCACACTAAAGCACACTTGTATATAAGCTCATGTACACATCCATCGACTACTTTGCATAGCTCAACACTTACTGCATGCACTAATGCACGTGGAGATGCACACACACAGGCTGACATGCTCATGTATGCGTGCAAATTAACAAGCTGTGACAGTTCCCACAAACACACGCATACACGCACACACACACACACACACCAAGCTTGCAAATGCTGCATCTTTTCTCCCCATTCTTTTAGACAGGAATGATCAGTGGGGAAAGCCATTTGAATCTAGTTTGCAGACCTTCCCTTCTTTGCAGCTCTGTCAGAATACAATGAGGAACATGCACACAAAAAGGTCACAAACATAATTAGAAATAATCACAGGGGCCAACAATCAATTTCTCACAAATGATGCTCAAGCCACACATACTCACAGCTATTTCAATTGTATTCTGAGAACACGGCAATTTTTACACATTCCCACTCCCACTTTATTTTCCAAGCTACAAAGGTCTAAAATAAAATCTGTAGCAGTAATGATACATCTTGTAGCCTTAAGAGCTGTTCAGCTATACTCAAACATTCATAAGGGTGTACTCAGACCAATTGTACCCTGCTTGGGCCCCCTTCACACCTCAAGTCCGAATGTTTGGCTAGTGCTAGTACTCTTATCTATGCTCATGATGATGCGGCCTGTGATGCACATCTTACTGGTACCAGGTGTTAGGGAAATCTGGACCGGTAACAAGAGTTACACAGGATAGGGAGCACTGTGTAGCCAGTTAACTTGCTCTGTTTCCAGAGCACAGTTATTTCCGCGCAAACACATTCATTACCAGAGTATTTCACATCTTATAATAACAAAACGTCATGGCCCAACTCATAATGTGTTGGGAAAAAACATCGCAACAGTGGTGCACGGTTGGGCTTCACCATTTTCCACAAAATGCCCATATGACACATTCATCTATAAACAGCTCTCATTAATCACTAGCATAACTGTAAGGTGCACTCAAAATGGTTGTAGTACATCTATTATACATTACAAACACCACATACACAGGTTGGTTTTCATCCCTAGTTCCATTTCTACGCTACTACAAAATCTCCTCAACGCTCAGGAACAAGAACTTGAATTTTTCATGTCACAACTTTAGGAATGTCATGAAGCGTGACTACAGACATGGCAAGAAATGTCCAGGTAGTACAAATATAGCATGTGTTACAGAATAAGTCATCACACGCATGGTGGTGTGCCGAGTGATTTTTCTAATGGGAAATATAGTATGGAAAGTAAAGGTATAGAAACACCCATTTATGGGAACAAGGAATTTCTACGTAATTAAATGTTTAATTGTAGAATTTAACTCGAGGCATTATCGTGTACTTATCTAAATTGTCTTGCTCGTTTGTCAGCAACATGGCTAATCCTTTAAGGAAAACTGGGCATCCACAATCCTTATGTGAGACATAATGAATAATGCTGCTAGGCAGATCTAGCTATACTGTAGTGAAACAGGAATAGGTACTTCCCATTATATGCATTGTTGTGCTGTTTTTCTCCTTAAAACGCACACATCCAAGATTGTGGATGATGGGCAGCATTTTTAAAAAGTGCAACTTTCCTTCAAGGTTGATACATTATCTGCGTAGGCACAGTGCCTTTTAAGGGTCAAAAGGGTTTGGCACAACACCTCATTGTAAAAGCTGAACAGATTTCTGTGAAATGCTGTATAATAAACATTCTAAGCTTAGCAACCCCAAAATCCAAGATAGTCCATCGTCAGCTTCCTTACAGTGACGTTGATTTTGAGTGGGCGAGAGAATGTGAACGAATGATTTGATAACAGACAAATGCGATCTGGAACCTAATAGTCCAATACGTTGTATGGATAAATATCCCTAAGGTTGACACTTTCGTGATTCTGCAACTAAAGTAATACTTTAATCATTCCATATGGATGCTCATATGGATGTTTCGGAATATTAAATATGCTAATGTTTAGCATGCTTACTTGTATTTTTTTTATAATGCAAAAGTCTAACAATAAAACGTGTCACACAAAGGCAGGATGCTAATAAAAAGGCGATAACATTTTATTTATCACCACTCCACAGTGCTTCAGGTCACAAAGCTGTCAAAGAAGTATAGGAATAGGGTGCAGTAGTAATTATATAATGGAAAGTACTGTCTCTGCACAAAACAAATCATTGGAAAAATACATGGAATTAAATGCACTTTCATTTCTCTATTGATATTCACTGTGATAAAAGTCTAGGACAAATACCTCATGCTTGCCACCTGAAAGTTTGTGTATTACTACTTTTATAATGAGCAAGAATAAGCAAAAGTGTATAGCAGAGTTGCTGCAAAAGCTCTTAAAAGTGTAGTGTTGTGTCAGCAGTTTCCTGCAAACTACAGGAATCTTTTGAAAATATGAAAATCAATCCGGAAATAAATTCCATTCACTCTGTGACTGCCAATGCAGAGATTTGCTGAATATCTGAACAACACAGGTGTGATCCGGCACAATGTGAGATTTGGTTGTGGTTGTGTCTTGGTGTGCATGTTGTATTTTGTCTTTGCATGTGTTGGGGTGATTTTTGTATTTGCTGGTGTGTATTCTGTTCTGCGTGTTTGGGTGTTTCCGGCACACCAAGCACCTGACTTTTCCCCACCAATGACAACTCCAGGTGCTTGCAATTAGCGCACCTGCAGGGTGGCCGGAAATTTGCTGGGAGGATATAAATAGGTGGGTCGCACGGGCAAGGGAAAAAAAGACAAGTGGACGGACGGCGTAGAGACGAGTGGCCCGACGTGAGAGGGCGGGGACGAGAAGCAGCTGGACCCGGTCGAGAACGGAAGGTCATCACGACGCGGTGGACAACCAGCGAGTGGAGTGGGAATCTTGGCCCGCGCTGGGCACCGGATCGCCTCCTCGTCTTTTATATATTCCATTTAAAACCCCTTTTTTATAGTTTATTGATCGCTGGTACCAGTTCAAGTGTTGTAATAAAATATTGTACTATATCATTTTTGTTGGCTTGGAACAGTTGCTCTCTCCCATCATTTTTATTCAGCCTGTTTAAAGTAAACCACTAGATACTCTTTCAATTTCAAATTCCAACATTTACCATACCTCGAGCCCACGTGACACAAGAGCTGAGAAAAAGTGCCTTCAAAGTTCTGCTGTTCTATGAGATTCATATGGAACCAAAAAGTAAAAATATTGATAATACATTGTCTGGGTTTTAATGTATGGTAATTTGACCCTCTAAATTGTCTGTATGTGTGAGGGTAATTACAGTATATTCTCCAATTAACTCAGGTCATGCATTTGGGAAAAATAACCAGTAGAGAAAATCTCTGGAAGCGCGAGAAAATGCAAAATTGACCGCAGATTTCCTGACTGTGAAACAGATGTGTTTACCACCTGGGATGTCCCGATCCAACCTTCAAGATCGGGATCGGCTGCTGATCCGCTTTTGTTTCAAGCTCGGATAAAAACCACTTCCGCCACAAGATCATGCAAATCCGGTTCCCATATATCTAGGCCACATTTCAACATTGTAGGTGCGGTAATACACCTCAAAATTGGGTGCCACTCGACTCCTGCCCCCCGGCAGAAGAATAAATCGTCACACCATCATGCCGACATGTCCGCAATGTGCCGTGGTTAAGTTAGTTTAAAGTTAGTTGGATTTTGGATATTCGACTATATAACTACAGTCGTAGTTCCGCCTCAATGTGCCAGACTTCTGTGTCACGGTGTGGGGAGCTCGCACGTGAAGTGCCACCCTAACTGTTGGTTGTTTATACTAGGGGCCGTCAAATTAGGCAAGTTTGTTAAAAAATAGTATCCATTCTAAATCACACCATAAATTGATCTACACAATGTCAAAAGATTGGTCCTATCCTGTAAGTAATATGTCCACCCATTTTTTTCCAATTTTATCTTTTGGATGGACTTTTATTGGATCTTTTTCCACTACTCAGGTACTAAATCATGCACCTTCTTGTCTTGTCATCTTTGTCAGAATTGTGTACAGAGCTTGGTTCAGAGTCTATATTTTATATGTATCAGGTTCACTTATTCTGTTATCGTTGTTGTCCTACCTACTGCCACCCACTGTAAGTGTATATTGCTTTAAAAAATGATTATTTGCTGCAACTAAATCATATTTTAAATGTTATTATCTTTGTTGTTGTAAATGATTAAAAGTATTATCGACACCCACTCAGTACAACCACACCGCTGACTTGCAATGGCACACTCTCGGTGATGCTTCAGGTAGCTGGGGTCAAAGGTCCCTGGTGCATTTGTTAGCGTGCTACATCCTTCAGACTGGGTTCCACTGCTAATCCGAGATGATTTCTGTTTGATGATTACACACTCTTGAGCCAGTTTGGATCTATATCCGTCAGTTTGCTGCCCCTGTGCCCTTTGCTTCACCGTGTCTGCGCTTATGTCACATATCTGTTATCTTCCAAGTCTAGCTGCTTCTGTCACATTAGGTTGCATCAGTGTAAAATCTGTCAACATTAACTGTCATGTTATGCAACATTAGGCCAAACAAAGGAACAGTGGCACGCAATTAGGATAAATGTGTTATATATGTTTTTTTCCTCATTTAACAGCAAAATACCAGTGGAGTGTTAGCTCCTTGATACATGTTTGCTATCATCTCAACACAGACTCAAGAGCTTAAATGACATTTTACTGTTTCATTCTTCTGGTCCTTTCTGTACCGCATACAGAGGGGCAGATACCCCACTGGGCTGGCTTTGGAAAATTCACCATATACTCTATGCATGTGGACATAAACTTGAAAAAATGCCCCCATGCATGCTTGACAATTTAGGCATGAACTGAGCTCTATCCCACAGACTGTCATACAAAATGTGTGCATGGCAATGCATTTCTCTGTTCAGTCGTCTTTAAAATATTGCTACTGCCAATAAAACATCATATTCTCACCATCTGTGTTTCCCTTGGCGACAACTTCAGCAAGACTGCAATGTTTTTGGATAATCCAATTAACAAAAAGAGAATGACACTCATCTTACATATGCAGAATTGGAACTTCATGCTGCCACTCTGCGTCCTCCTCACGTACACTCAAACAACAACAAACACATTCCATACGATGTTACAAACCAACAGAGAAGCTTACTACCCAGACATTGCAGCATTGTTGCAGCAGTATACAGAAGACAAATGCCATCATGATTCTACTCACAATTGCACGTACACACTTATTAAATCCAATGGACCACACATTTCAATCAAATTTAGGAAATGCAAGAAAATCCTGAAAAGATTACTCGCTTTCTAAGAATGCAGATGAGCTGCACCGAGGCTCTTGACACCAGATGGAGAGTTCTCACACTTATCATACAAAAACAAACGCCTGCACTTCCTATTAGTCTTTTGGCTCCCAGGTTGCTGCCTTACCTCGGCTCCCCTGAAGATCCTTTGCAAGCTGGGGTGAACATCTTGCTGTCAGTGGACAACGCAGCATTAACAGTGGAATAGCTGACAGAGCAAGAGGTTGAGGGAATGTATGAGAAAAAGAGGGAGCATGTTGATGGAGAGGCAGTGCACATAGGGGGGAGGGTACATTGATACGATAACGCTCAGGGTTGGACAAAATTATGAGATGTAAGAGAGAGAGTATCTGTGAGAGTGTGCAAGCATGGGAAGGATGCTGTTACCATGGAGAGGGCTACGCCTAAACTACTTTGAAGCTTTATTAGACTGGGGGCGGACACAAGAGAAGCAAGAAAGGAGAGAAAGATTTAAAAGGGCAACAAAGGTTCAAACATTATTGCATAACAAAATATATAAATAGCGTTGTATACAATACAAATATTTTGTTTTTGAAAAAAAAAAAATCAATAAAATCACATTGGTTGGATTGGTTGGAGTATTTTGGGATTTTATGTGCAAAGTGTAGTCCCAGAGAGACAGCAGTGCTCCAAAAGTCATTCACATTCAGTCGTCCCTTGCTACTTGCATTTCAAATTTCACAGCTTCACTCAATTCTTTATTAGAGACTGATCAATATGGGATTTTTGGGGCTGATGCTGACAACGATACTGCGTGATGAAAAAAGCTGGTATCCGATTTGTGTATCGGCCAAAATACGAAATAAGAACATACATATATATATGCATGTATATATATACATGCATATATATATATATATATATATATANATATATATATACACACACACACACACACACACACACACACATACATATACATACGCACATACACTGCTCAAAAAATTAGAGGAACACTTTTTTATCAGATTGTAGTAACCTATCAGTCAAACTTCTGGGATATTATACACTCAGAGTTTGCACAAGTAGTCCAACTCCTCCAGGATGGCACATCAATATGTACTATTGCAAGAAGGTTTGCTGTGTCTCTCAGCACAGTCTCAAGAGCATGGAGGAGATTCCAGGAGACAGGTAGTTACTCCAAGAGAGCTGGACAGGGCCGTAGAAGGTCCTTAAACCATCAGCAGGATCGGTATCTGCTCCTTTGTATCTGCTCATCCTGTTCCTTCCATCCCACCAGAGCCCTAGAAAATAACCTCCAGCAGGCCACTGGTGTGAATGTTTCTGACCAAACAATCAGAAATAGGCTCCGTGAGGGTGACCTTAGGGCCCGATGTCTGGTAGTGGGCCCTGTATTCACTGCCCAGCACCGTAGAGCTCGACTGGCATTTGCCATAGACGACCAGAATTGGCAACTTTGCCACTGGCGCCCTGTGCTCTTCACTGATGAGAGCAAGTTCAACCTGAGCACATGCGACAGACAAGAAAGGGTCTGGAGATGCCATGGAGAACGTTATTCCTCGTGCAACATCATTCAGTATGACCGGTTTGGTGGTGAGTCAGTGATGGTCTGGGGGGGAATATCCCTGGAAGGACGCACAGGCCTCTACAAGTTAGATAATGGCAAAGATTGTATCAAGATACAATCTTTGGATCCATTGTCAGAACCTACGCTGGTGCAGTGGGACCTGGGTTCCTTCTGGTCCACGACAATGCCCGACCTCATGTGGCTAGAGTATGCAGGCAGTTCCTGGAGGATGAAGGATTTGATACCATTGACTGGCCCCCACATTCACCTGACCTGAACCTAATAGGACACTTCTGGGACATTATGTTTAGGTCAGGAAAGATATTCAAGATAATTTTTTCCCCCGTTTAGATCTGATGTGTTTTAAAGTGTTAAAGAGCTTCTCTAATTTTTTTGAGCAGTATACATACAAACATATATATACTGTATATATGTATAAGTATATATATATATGTATATATATACACACACATACGTATATATACTGTAAATATATATGTATGTATGTATACGTATATATGATACATAAATATATACAGTAAGTATATGTATATACATATATATGTATACGCCGAAACTACTTGCAGGGCTAGCACCTTTAGAAACTTTGATATGGTATTTGAAATACAAACAAATGAAGGAGTATGGTGACTTGGAGGCTCACAGTCTGATCGTCATGCAAAAGGCAGCTAACGTAGCCGTGTGCCTAACACTCGAGCATACGTGTGTGACAGTCAGAAGACTGAGTTTACACTTTGCCAGGGAACATCAAACATGGGACATTGAAAGGTGGAAAAAGTTTTATTCTCTAATGACAAAAAATGTAACCTTGACAGTCCAGATGGCTTCCAACATTACTGGCATGACAAAAAGATCTCACCTGAGATGTTTTCTACCCGGCACAGTGAAGACGGGTCCATCATGATCTGGAGTGGTTTTTCATTCAGTGGAACACTGGAGCTTCAGGTGGTGCAGGGACGTCAGACGGTGCTGGTTATGTGCAGATGTTGCAGGGGGATCTCTCATGACTGAGGACCCTCGTCTATGTGGTAGCAGCTGAGTTTTTCAACAGAACAACGCTGCAGTTCACAATGCTGGCTTGACAAAAGACTTCTTCAGGGAGAACAACATCACTCTTTTGGACCATCCTGCATGTTCCCCTGATTTAAATCCCATAGAGAACATTTGGGGATGGATGGCAAGGGGAGTTTATAAAATTGGCCATCAGTACCAGACAGTTGATGTCCTTCGTGAAGCCATCTTCACCACTTGGAGCAATGTTCCCACTAGCTTCCTGGAAACACTCGCATCAAGCATGCCCAAACCAATTTTTGTGATTAACAAAAATGGTTGAACTACTCATTACTGAGTCCTACTGAAAACATCTTTTGTTCTGTTTGGAGAGTTTTTTGTCATTTTTTGAGCGATGGTCTAAAACTTTTGATCAGCTGATAAACAGCCTATTTCAGTTTGATAATAAATAATAAATAAATTACTTTTTCAAAGTGCTTTTTGTCACACTACCCCTTCTTGCTTTTGTATATAATAGCTCTTCTGAAAACCTCATTAAGATCCAAATGTGCAAAAGGTCATTTCTAACATTTTTTCAACTGGTCTTAAGATTTTGATCATCTCTGTATTTAAAATTGTACAATTGTTTTAAATACAATTGCAGATGCAATTGTAATAGCTTTATTTAAGTAAGCTTTTGTTATGACACTTAATTTTTATTACCACTATTAGACAGGATGTGCGCTGCTCTTATTTTGAAGGCCAGAAGTGTAAAAGTGGGACTATGGCTAATTGAGATTGCTATCCAGTGTGTCTTGAAACCGTGGCTGTTGTGTTTATTTCACACACAACTTGCACAAAGTCATCACAAAGTCTTTCTAATAGTAGGTAGAAGGTCATAAATACATTTTCTACGTCCAAATTACAAAAATATTCTATTTCTGAATAGTGAATACTACTTATATACTACTAAATGCATTTATCACAATCGGGTCTGGAACCAATTAACTGCGATAAGGGATAACTGTACTAATATTCAGTATGTCACAAGTTTCAAACGACAAAATAATGTTATTATTTTATTGTACAGTACTACCACTCCTCCCTTAATTGCTGCCATCCCAACAAGTATCCACAAAATGGCCAATATTTAGTGATTAACCCATAAGTAAAACACATTTTGTGATATGATGATTAGTCACAGATTTGTTTCAGTATATAGCCTTACCTGGCTCACGTTATGCGTTTGGACCCATGAATTTTACTTGATTTCATTTTCATTTTTGATCGTGGTCTTTGTCATATGAGCCATGTGATATTTGCTTTAACAGTTTATAGTTCAAGGCTGGTGAAATGTGCTACTACAGCAGTCACAGTGCTGAGGAACAAGTGCCACACAATTTTGACTTCGGGCTAAAAACGGGGTACACCCTGGACTGGTACTAGTCAATCACAGGCACAAAACAAACATTCACACTCACATTCATGCATACAGACACTTCAAAATCTCCAGTCACATTTACACGCATGTTTTGGGACTGTGTGAGGAAACTGGAGTAAGCAGGGAGAACATGCAAACTCCACACTCCACATAGATGCCCAGAGAGTCGGACCCTCCATCACCTGACTGTGAGGCCAACAGGCTACACGGACCTAGTGGTTCAGTTTTTCACAGAAAAAAACAGAACAAGAAAATCAAGCTCTCTAAACTGCTCAATATCGATCTTGTTCCCTGCTCCCGGCAGACACAGAGCTTTCTGAAGCAGATAAAGGGGGGAAAGGAGAGACACAGGATTTAACTAAATCTATCCTCCCAGGTGTACATACCATAGTTGTCGCTACAAAGCCAACAGGTGAATGCTCGTGCACAATGCTGCAGTCAGCAGTGTCTGTTAAGGCTGGCCCTGGCAACATAAAAATAAGCGCAACTAATAATGGGATTTCAGACTCTCTGGATTTCTGTGTCTCATCCCCAGGCTGTTTACGGTTTAGGTTTGTCAAGTCTAATTGGGGCTACCGGCTGTGGTTGCCTTGGAAACTGCTTTTTTCTCCTTTTTTGAAGTTCTCCAAAGGTTTAGATTAAAATGGCTCCTGTAACTGATACGTCACTGCTAAAAATATTATTTAGTTGGTATACATGTCAATACGAGTCATATGTAATAGCAAGTGGAAAGACTCATCAGTGATATCCATTAAATTGGTTAAAAGCAATTATGATTATGCAAAGACAAATTCTTCTGATGAGAGAAGGCCTGCTAGTTCACCATCTATATTCTACTTCATCCCAAAGGTGTCTGATGGGCTTAAGGTCAGGGTTTTGTGCAAGTTGTTCCACACCAAAATCATCCAAGCATACATTTCTGGACCTTGTTGTGTGCATTGGGGAAGAAATCATACTGAAACAGAAAAGTTCAATGGTCGGTATGGGGGAAAGCGCAGCAACGTCCAAACCTTCCAAACACAAAAATGACCCACAACCAAAAAAACACATCCATCCATCTTCTATGCCTCTTATCCTCATTGGCCTATCCGAGCTGACATTGGGCGAGAGGCGGGGTACACCTTGGACTGGTCGCCAGCCAATTGCAGGACATACAAACAAAAAATCACACTCACATCTATGGATAATTTCTAGTCGGCAATTAACCTAACATGCATGTTTTTGAAATATAGCCAGAAACCGGAGTACCCAAGAAAACCCACGCACACACGTGTAGAACAAGCCGAATTTAGATTTGAACCCAGGTCTTCCAGACCTGCAGTCTGACGACCCTTTGTGACCAACATGCTAACCACTCAGCTGTGCGGGCCCATAAGACAAGTGTTGCAATCAAAAACGAATGTAAAAAAAGTGCCAAAAACACCCACAGCCCCCAAACAACTGCATGGAGCAAAAAGGCTGCCAGCGGAGCCATAACTTCGCTATGCTAACATTAGCTATGTAAATTTGTTACAGTTCTCGGGGTTTGAACATCGCTCCAGAATTAATAAATGACCACTTTTTTGTGGTTGACTGTGAACTGTTGTTGTCAAAAATATTAATATAAGTTATATGTAGAATTCTGGTCACTAGGCATCAGTAAAGTTACATTGACGAGACAGATGAGATGAGATGAGATGAGATGAGATTATATTAGATTATATTAGATTATATTATATTAGATTAGATTAGATTAGAATAGATTAGATGAGATTAGATGGCTGCCAGCGTGGCTGGCAAGAAAAGGTCTAAAAGAAGAAAAACTAATGACATGCCATCCAGGTTGACCTGATCTGAACCGCACAGAGAACCTGTGGTCCATCAAATGTGAGATTTACAAGGAATGAAAACAGTACACCTCTCTGAACAGTGTCTGGGAGGCTGTGGTTGCTGCTGCATGCAATATTGATAGTGAACAGATCAAAACACTGACAGAATCCATGGATGGCAGGATTTTGCGTGTCCTTGCAAAGAAAAGTGGCTATATTGGTCACTGATTTGTTTTGTTTTGTTCTTGAATGTCAGAAATGTATGTTTGTGAATGTTAAGATGTTATATTGGTTTCACAGGTGAAAATAAATATTTGAAATGGGTATATATTTGTTTTTTGTTAAGTTGCCTAATAATTTTGCACAGTAATAGTCACCAGCACACACGGATATCCTCCTGAAATAGCTAAAACTAAAAACAAACAAAAAAATACTTCCAAAAATATTCAGCTTTGATATTGAGTTTTTTGGGTTCATTGAGAACATGGTGGTTGTTCAATAATAAAATTAATTCTCAAAAATACAACTTGCCTAAAAGTTCTGCACTCCCTGTAGAGTCAACCAAGACAGCAAAATTCTCTTCTCATTTTGTATGGAAATGGTAAGTTTTTGGCTTTTTACTTTGTCCTTCTTCCCCACGCTGTTTGAAAGCCTTTCTTAAGTTTGGAATAAACAAATGCCAGGCTAACTAGTAAGCTTGGTAGCACGCTCTTGTGTCCCTGAGGTGATCTCGCAGTTTGAGCATCAGAGTTGAGCAATGTGTTTGTGTAAACAAAGAATAATAGGAGTGTAACTGTGACTATTGTGTGTTATTTTATGTCCACAGGACACTAAAAATGGTAAAAATCGTATATAGAAAGTCAGAAACAGGTTTTTCAGAAACAGGTTTTCTTTGCTGTAATTAGGAAAATATTCCATGAATTAGTATTGATTCCTACTTCACCGATCTGGAACCAATTAACCGCAGTAAACAAGGGATGACACGTTTTAGCAAAATATTACCTCCAAGTGTTTAACAAAGACATTTTTCAAAAGTAGCTTTTCATTCCGCCTCTTCAAAAGTCAGTCAGATGCTTTCCTCTGAGCATCCTACTCATGTATTTTAAATGCGTTCAACCCTCAGGAATGGCTGCCCTGCTATCCATCCATCCATTTTCTATGCCGCTTAGCCTCATCAGGGTCGCGGGTACGCTGGAGCCTATCCCAGCTGACTTCGGGCACACCCCGGACTGGTCGAGGCTTCCCTGCTAGCCAGGCAAAATTTTGCTTTGTTCCATCATCTCGCATTTTTCTCATGCATGGTTGTGGTTTTTATGTTTCTGCATTTGTTTTGGATCTTGTGTTTATGTGATTGCAGCATTTTTGATTTCCAATATGTTCCTATTGCATCCGTCTTTTCTGTTGTATGTGCGATTTTAGATTACGATCATTTGTGTTTGGTGCGTTTGGACGTTGCTGCACCACCGCAGAAAAGGCCAGTCCTCTTGCTGCAAGCAACAATTGTTCAAAAGGGCGAACGGATGAACTAAGATTTGGGGCAGACACTTCCAATTGCAACACCTCATTTATGGATACTTTTGGGAGGTATCCCATCAGCTTTGTGATGACTCTTTAGTAGTAGTGCTAAGAATGATGCATGAATGGCAAGAATAACGCACATGACTCACAACATCAACAAGCAGTCTGCACACATAATTAAAGAGTGCAATAGAAATGCAACACAGTGGAGAATAAAACCATGCTGGTTAAAAGAAATCACAAGGGACACACTGTAGAAACCATCCACACTCAAACTGTCACCTAAATCCTTGCACATTGTCAATCACTAGAAAACTCATCAAAGCAGTGTCCTCATAGAGAAAGTTAGGGTCAGAAAGAAATAAAAGAAACAAAAGGCTCCATCTGGCCCCATGGTGCTACTCTAAGTCACTTCCATGATAGCCAAATGAAGGACTGCCCTCTGCTGGCTGGCTGCTGGTTGACACAAGTATGCAGTGGTGGAGCAGAAACGCTCTGCATCTGATCTTGGGGGCGATGGAAGCGTGATTGTGGTTGACAGTGCATATTATTGGTTGGAATTGACAACAGTGAATGCGACTGGCGGACCGCTCCAAGTCGAGCTACCAGTCATTTTTTTGTATTTACAGTGACACCTCGGTTGTCGTCATTAATCATTCCAAAATATCAGACTAAAACCGAATTTAAGAAAAATCTTAAATGTGACTCGGGAAGGACGAATCGTCTCGGGGAGTGATTCGTTCAGTCTCCCATCCGCCTTTGCGTAACATCCTATCTATGCTGATCTATGCATGAGCCGGAAAGAGGATTGATTAGTTCATCTCTCGAGTCGTCGGATTTGAGTCATTCGTTCTTTTGCCACGTGACCACTTTTCCCATCAGTACCGCAGTCGAACAAGCTCACATAATGAACGATGCGCTGTCACGTAATGAACGAACGACTCGAAAAGGGACAGAGAGGTGAGGTGAGTGATTCATAGACAAAATACCCAGGTAAACAATGAATGAATCTTTTCAGTTTTTATAGCATTATAATTGTCTTGTTTGTAGTGTGATTAACGTTTGTGTAAGCGGTAGATGTAATAGGGAAGAAACATGTTGCATTTTAATCATATTTTGCTGAAATGAACGAAATGACTTGAAAAAAGATTCGTTCTTTTGACAGAACGGGCCTCAAAGTTGTGAGTCGGTAAAATGATCGGAACTTCCCAGGACTAGTTCCTACCTTGACATTGCAATTATACTTTAAAACATGTTCTTTTTGGCTCTGTTCACTAAAAAGATCCTCTTTCAACTCCTATGTGGCTCCTCAGATGGTTTTGTTGTCTTAAATAAATGTATCACCATATTATGTGTCATTCATTCATTCATTCATTTTCTAAACCGCTTATCCTCATTAGGGTCGCGGGTATGCTGGAGCCTATCCCAGCTGACTTTGGGCAGCAGGCGGGGTACACGCCGGACTGGTCGCCAGTCCAGACAGGGCACAGTATGTGCCCAGACAGGGCACATACTGTATAAACAAACAAAGACATACAACCAGTCACACTCACATTCATACCTATGAACAATTTAGAGTGGCCAATTAACCTAACATGCATGTTTCTGGAATGTGGGAGGAAACCGGAGCACCCGGAGAAAACCCACGCACGCACGGGGAGAACATGCAAACTCCACACAGAGATGCCCAACGAAGATTCGAAGCCAGAACCTCCTGACTGTGAGGCCAACCTCCTGACTGTGATGCTACCCATTCAGCCACCATGTGGCCCATAATATATGTGTATTGTGTAAAACCATTTATGGATGTAAAAATACATATCAAATGTTTATTGTAAACTGACACACAGCTCGAAGACCAGCTACAAAAATATATAACACAAGACACCCTCAATAGACATGGTCAAATATCTAATCAAATACAACATCAACAAAACACACAATAAAGCATAAATTAAAAAGTGCAAAACAAAAAGAAAAACAGTATCAAGGTAACAGTTGTCTTTACTAAAGAGTGGTTTTCAAAAACTTTTTTGGCTTTAAAATGTGTTGTATATGTTGAAAAATTAGATTTAGGCATACCTACCCAGAAATACTGTAAGAGCAGCAGGTTATACATTCAAAATCTAATTGTGGCATGCTGTAGAATTCCCAATCCCCAATTTATTTGTGTATAATTTTATATAATTCATAATGACGTATGTGCAGATATATAGCCCACAAAAAGTAACGCTTTATAGTGATAATAAAGAAAACAGTACGGCATCTCATAGTTTAGGTTTTAGCGGAGCACGTGCGCTCACATGACATGCATGCCGATCCCGGTGTGCATGCAAATACCAGTTGGGAGAAACAGTCCATCAAATAATTGAATGAGGGTATAACCGAGCTACTATCCCCTTCCATGTGGTCTAATTATAATTTGTTTTGCTTTTTGTTTTTGTGCTTTGCACTTACGGGCTGCAAACATACACAAATATGGCATGTACCAAACCTCCAGAGCTGATTGGTCCAAATGTTATCGCTTCCTGTAACTCTGGGATTTGGTACATCCCCTTCTGTGTGGTGGAATTGTAATTTTTTTCTTTTAATGTGTTTTGCACGTCTTGGCCACCGTACCTATTGTGTCACATTTTAACAGAAAGAAAGACAAGAAAAACATGAATAAGGTCCCAACTGGCACCCAATGACACAAACCAGCTCTTGGAGCCAATTTGTTTGCAATTGGCACATAACTACTCTGGAACACCTCTGACTGCTGGCAATGTGCCTATTAAAAGAAGGAAGGAGACAGACACAAATTGTTCATCATTCTCAGTGTGCTCTACAACCAAATAAAGCACCCACATACACATAATAAAGATGATTCATGGATTCTCTCTATGTAGGGACCCCACTCTACAGGCCAAGTTTCCACTCTATTTAAGGTTAGATTCTGTAAATCATCTGAGTAGTAACAAGTGTGCTGACAAAGGAATTATTACTTTTTTTTATATATATACACATTTTTGTTATTTTTAGTTCACACAATGCAACACTCCCAATTTCCGGGTGTGACACTGGAAAGCTCCATGGCTGGATGTTGGATGTTTGATGTACTTAGTCATGTATAAACAGGACAATGTTTGCAGAATCACATAGTGGCATTTTACATGCATCGCTGTCAGCAGTAACTAAAGGGTTGACGGTTTAAACCCTGCTTTCTCCATTCATCCCAGCCACTGTTGTCCCCAGGCAAGACACTTGCCTATAGTGTCACCCATGCTGGTGTATAAATGCGACGGAATGTTTGGTGATGTCAAGTTTCTGCCAGGCAGTGGCTACCAGTGTGTGACAATGTGTGAACAACAATGTGTGAAGTCAGTGAATATTAGGGATGGGTAAAGAAGCATCTGGAACTGCACACTATTTGACTACATGCAATTTAAGTGACATAAGTAATACTTCATGTATCATATTGATCATATTGACGGTATGTCAATTGTGAGTGCAGATGTGCATGGTCATCTGTTATAGAGTAGCTGTATAATAAATATAAACATAACTGTTTAAAAAATCAAAATAGAAAAATCGGGCCATAAATTAATGATCCTGTCAAATGCATGTGCCCTTGTTTTGTTTTCCCTCCCTTTTCCTTCCCAGATCCCCTGCTCTTGGCTGAAGGCAAAGCTACTGGTCGCACTGACACTGATCATCTACCCTTAAGCACCCAAGTCGCGGCCAGAGCACTTTTCAGGTGACACAGGTGATGTGCGCTCCTGTTTAAAACAACGCGAGCTGCATTTTGAGCTACAAGTGGCGGCCTACCGCTCTAAACACTCGCTTTTGTTACCTCACACCTGTCTGGGCAAGCGCAAGCTTGGTCTACGGCCAAGTGGGGGCATCAATCCTCCATCTGCTCATCCTATGCCGCTTTCTCCAACACCCTGGAACAAATCTTTCAACAGACCCCCTCTGGACTCCGTAATGGACCAGATGATTCCCCCGGAGTCCCCCAAGAGCCTCCCCTCGAGAGGAGTACTCTACTGCTTCCAAGCAGACCATCCCATCGATCGCTCCCACTTACTCCTGAACCACCATCACTCCTGAGCAGCTAGTTCGACTTGTCAAGACACCTTGGTTGATGCGCCTACAACCAGCCGCCCAACTTCTGTTCCGGTAGCCAGCCGTCTACAACAAGCAGGTATGCTCTCCTGGTCCAGTAAGAACAAAGACATTGTGGCGTTTAATGACTCTTGTGCATACGATTGCTTCATAGATGAAGTCTTTATGCAACGCTTTGCTATTCTGATCACTCAGTTACCTACCTCTAAGGTAGTTTGCTTCCTCGATGAGTGAAATGGAGCGTACGTCACTCTTCAAAGAGATTTTCTCTCCCTCCGCTTGTCCAGTAATACACCAGATTACTTGGTATTCCCTCATGTTCCGCTCCCATTGTGTTAGGGCTCACTTGATTACTTAAACACAACCCGCAAATTGACCGGGCCCAATCCGCAATAATTAAACGGAATGTAATTTTCCACACATTGTTTTAAGTCTGCTGGTCTGCCGCCACTCTTTCTCCCACTCCCTAGGTGGTACATCTTTCTGAGGTCCCCTTCAATGTTCACACTGGCCATTGGAATTTGGCTTACCTTCCCTCTGCACAGAGGCTGAATCCCAGACAGGCATGATGGGGCCTTTTTCTTACTAGAATAAACTTCACCTTGACCGTCTGCCCAGTTTCCCAGAACTGTAAACCCGACACACTGTTCAGACCACATTCCCCTCCTCCTGAAGAATCTCACCAGGAATTTTTTTCCCCTGACCCATGTGTTTGGGGCCATGATGTGGGACAATTAAAGGCGTCTTCCTGAGGCCATTAAAGACTCCTCTCCTCACAAGAACTGCCCGTCTGGTCATCTGTTTGTTGTCCCCGGACTTTGTTCTGACGTGCTGCCATGGGCACATGAGTTGAAGAGTGTCTCGCACCTTTTTCCTTCTCTAACAGCAATTGTGGAGGTCCTCCCTTCGTTTAAGACGTAGTTTTGTTTTGTGACCACCTGCTTTGTCCATGCTCAGAACTAGCCATTCCATCACGCTCAGGCAGGACTCTGCCCACCCCCTCCCGTCCGAGTTGCGCTGGACTTTGTCACAGGCCTTCCACCGTCCAAAGGCAACACGGTCATTCAGACAATAGTGGACTTTTCCAAGCTGGCCCATTTTTTCGCTCAGCTCTTGAGACAGCGGACAAGCTGGTTCACCACATTCTGGCTCCATGGCATCCCCCTCAATGTGGTCTCGGACAAGGATCCAAATTTTCATCCGCTCTCTGGAAAACCTTCTGCAAGGCTTTGGGTGCACAGCCCAGTTTGTCCTACGGCTACCATCTCCAGGCTAATGGCTAGACGAAGCAGCCTAACCAGGACATGGAGGCTCCCATTCGCTGTGTGTGCCACCAGCAATCCGCCTCTTGGGCTCTCAACTTACCCTAGATTGAGTATGCCCGCAAGACCTGCGTCAGTTTCATGGGGCCTACGAGTACCAGCCTCTAGGCTTCGCTGGAATCAAACATGTACAGTATATCTAAGAGCACGGCTGCCCCGGATTATAAACTGTGGCTGTCTTTCTGCCGCTCCAAGGGAGTCCAAGGGACTCCAAGAAACTGCAAACCAGGTACGTTGGCCCATACCATACTGAGCGTGTCATGGGTATGGTACATTTGACTTGAAAAACACAAACCAAAGTGTGAGAGATTGCAGTGATTGGTAACTGCTAAACTAAACTGCATGCATTTTAGGGGTTTTAGGCTACTGCATGAAGGGGTTTGATTTGGACTTAAAAGTGTACTGATAATTTAACTATCAGAAAAATGTAAATTTAAATATGAACAAGTATTTTTTTTTTAAGTCAATCATCTATTAAATTAAAATAGAAAATACATTTAATTGGCATTCTAAATAACATGTGAAATTAATATATACATAAATACAAACTTTTCTTATACAAAAATAAAACTTTTCCTTCATTTTGTGACTGCTAAGTTACACATAAAACAAGAGGTAATACTATCAAACACTAACAGCAGAAATTAAATTGACCAAGAGAAAAAACGTATTGGGCGCGTGGAGGTAAGTCATTCTTGCATTTGTGATGGGGTTTGTTCTAGGGAGAGCTGTTTACTAGTTGGTGAATCCACTGATAAGGAAGCAGGGCTTTCCTCACCATCACTGTCAACCTGTCCAATTTCATCCTGAAGTTCAGACGTCATTGCTGCTGGAGAAATCAAGATGCTACTTATTTTATGTGACAATTTCTCACGTAAAAGTTAATCAATTACTAATGTTTCTTGGGTAAACAAATACCTTAAAGTCACTTTCATAAAAACTTTATTATTAATTGTGACTAACACAAAGTATACTCAATAATATTTTAGTATTCTTGTAACTCATTTTGTAAGAGGCCGTAATGAGAGCATGCTGCCTTACCCTGCACACTGCCCGTAGCTAGATCCCGGATTCTTTTATTGTACCTTTTTTTGCCCTACAATCAGACAGACTTCTTTATTTTGTATCAGCTGCTCAGTGCAAAAATAGACAATGCTTAATTGAAAGAGTCATACGTACATAGTTGTGGCGGCAGGACCAGTCTGGATGCTGCTGGGAGTGCAGGCGCTTCTCTTTTTCAGCTAATGCGTAATACTTAGCCTTCTCCTCCTCGGGCAGTAAATGCCACTATGGACATGTAACAATACATGGATGTTCAGTCAGCACACAACTAAGTAGTAACTGGTTCACAAAATGCTGTTTAAACACACTAATGACTTTACTTTCTGCAACATTCACACCTATGCACCATTTTCCAATCAACCCACCATGTATGTTTTTGGACTTTTGGAGGAAACCGGCGTGACAGCCCAGATTAGGGTCTGGACAAATTTTCAATTGATGATTGATGAATCAATTGCTGAATTAATTTGTCAATTTCTGACTGATACTGACTTATGTGGTCACTATATTTGTGGACCCTTGCCCATACAGTTGAAACAATTTTGTTTTCTGACTATTTCTCTGTTTAACTCTTTTTATATTCACTGTTGTTTTTTGACACTAATATTCATATTAGATCATCTGTTGCATTGTTTTTTGTCTAAATTAAGCATTTAAAAAATGGACTAAACATAAATAAGGTATTAATGAGACACATTCAACCTGCAGTATTCTACACTGGTCACTAGGTGTCAGTAGAGCAAATATGCAATTGCCAGATTGTGATTGCCAGAACAACCGGGTCTTGTTGCAGGATTGAATTATTTCATATCAGGCACAACAATAATAACATAATAATAACAACACGGGATACTGTTGTGGCCATAATCCAGCTAAAACTCAGCTTTGTACCCTCGAGGTCACTTCCTGTCCACACATCTGGAACAAATTTATTGCAACACACAAGCATGAGTTTCTTAAATTGTCTTATTTTCTCTATTTATCTCATTTTTCTCTGGAACCAATAAATGAGGGATTACTGTATATGAAATATTATTCCTCTAGCACTGAGTACAAATGGCAAAATAATTTGTATTCATATTTATATGTATTTATTGTAAGAGGGTCCTAGGAAAAATGGCTCTCTTGTATGGGATCTGTGGTCCCAAAACATTTGAGAACCCCTGGATTAAGAGTACTTTGACATGGCGATGTCAAGATTTGAATACAGAACCACTTGGCTGTGAGGCAGTTGTGCTAAACACATTAAAAGATGTATACTTCATCAATCCATTTATTCACTGCATCACACCTCAAATAACGTAGGAAATGTGTGTATGTGTGCACTTACCATTTTCCCTAAGGTCTCATTTATAACAGCAATATTCATTGAGGTAGACCTGTCCTTAACTGCTTGCCTATGCTCCTTAGAGAATAGCATGAAGGCATTTAGAGGCTTCTTGACATATGTTTGCTCTGTGTATTGGTCATCTACTTTTCTGGTTTTCTTCCTGAAAGACAGAAGAAAACACAGAGAGTGTGTAATGCCTTTGTGAGGAAACAAGTAGCAGCTATAGAAACTGTAGAAAACAAAATACAGTATGCAGAGGTGGTCCCCAGGTTACGGCATTCCATTTTACAAGGTTTGGTGGTTACGTACATGCTCCTATAAATTCATTAACATCGTAACTTTGGTCTGTAACCATATACCAGACTCACTCGAGAACTAGTTACAGCGGAAGAATACACTACAGAATTAGCGTCCCACACGTTGCCACGCTAATCATAACACTCGACAGCGTGTTTTATTATTAACATTATTAACACTAAAGATTGCACTGTAACATCTACTCGGGCGTTCTTGGACAAGGTGTTGGTGGAACACCGTTCTCTTTATTGCAAAAACAAAACCGGCTGCCTCGACCATACCAAAGCAACATCAGCAAACCCAAACGTCCTCTCTGCAACTCTCCTCCTACAACACACCCACAGTCAGGACTCCTGTCACATTCACAGACAGTCCGTAATTACAAAACTACACTACACAACGGCCAGGTTGATACAGTATGCTTGAGCATGTTAAAGGATCTGATCCTTGGAAAGCATTACAGCGGTCTTATTATTGAGATGCAAAGGTTCCATCAGATTGTTTCATCTAATTAAATGTTTTATTACTGTATTTTGTATGTTTTTATGTTCTCTGAGTATAGTGCCAGTTAGGTATGATTTAGCATACAACAAATAGAAATACATATACACCAGCACTCTAAAGATAAAAACTTTCCACAAATTAAATGCCTTGCATGGTACTGTCTGCAGTTGAGCATCTAAGCATCCCCAGCCACTAAGAACTGGTATCAACTAAGAACTGGCTAGATTCTGTTTAGCACACATTGCAATCTATCAACGTGATAGTAAAACCTTTGACAAAAAGTATTCGGGAAAAGCAACACTCCCCATAGCAGCAACCGTAAAATTGCAAATGAAAATAAAAGCTTTGCCTCCCAAAAAACAAACAAACCCTAAAACATCTTACTTTGCCTTGGGGATGGGGGGCGGAAGAGGAGGAGTAAAGTTAGAAGGAGTGGTAACTTTGTACAACAGCTCTCCATTCCTTAAGAAACGGATTCACAAAGATAAAAATAGATGGTGGGTGTAAACTCCTAGAGCATGCAAACATTTGTTGCATTGGTTTGAAAATGTGCATCACTTACAATAATCCAACGGGACACATTTTCATGCCATTAGGCAGCATCACCTCTGGTACAAAGTTTGTCTGGAGACACAAATATGCAGAGAACAAGCAACGGTTTCAATCGGATTAGAACTATGAAGAACTTGAAACTCAAACACAATCCTGGCAAATGTTCACCCTTCGTATTGTTTGTATAAAAATACTTTTCATTAGAATTAATGGAAACAGTATCATGCGGACACATTTTGGACTGTTTCTTTTTTGGACAACATTTTCCTTTTCCTTCCAAAGACCAGCTAATTTCGGAGTCATTTGACTCTCAAACTGTTTGGGAGTTGCAAAAATCCCCTCTTTGTCTCTTCCTTTGGACTACATCCACCTGCTCTTTAAACTATACAAATAACTCCATTGTTTCCAATCTTACCTGGCCAGGGATATGAGAACGTGTCTCAATGTTCTGTGGAAGTGGCTGTATATTCTGATGGCCCATCGGGACAAAATGCATGCTGTGTGGAGCCATCATTGGATTTGGCTGCAGGAACGTGTTCTGTAGAGGCACATAACTGTTTTGTATGGGAATAAACCCATTAAAACCCCTGCTCTGGCCTACTGGCCGAGGGTTTGTGTTGTATACTGGAGCAGCAGTTCGAGAAGGAAGAGCAGCATTTGGAGGTAAATGGTTTGAGGTGAAACCTGACATTTCCTTATACCTGGAGAAAAAAAAGCACACCCTCCTTCGTTATATGCTCTAAAGCTCGATTCATCAAAATAAAATTTTAACATTTTATCTCAGGGAGCCGCAAAGTCTAGAGAGCACAATAATTACATCCAGACTGTCTCCATCTTTTATCTTGCAGTTAGGACTTTTTGTTTAATTTATCACACTATGTTTTTTCATTACATGTTCTGATACAGTGACAGGTAAGTGACGTCGTCCAAATGAGGCTTGAATGTAATGAGTAGTCATTTAATGAAGATAAAGAAACATTTGCGTTTTAGATCCCGCTCTGTAAAACAGGGCGAGATCCACCCCGGCCGCATCGCACCTTGAGCATGCCTGATTCATGAATGCATAGAGCTCCACTATGTCCAAGGTGCTGTGGAAGCTGATGGCTTTGGACCGATTTGGGGCAGGGCAGTGCTGCTGCTCAGTGAGAACAGAAACTGTAGACTGCAAAAAAAACTATGCAGTTCATATGTGTGTAAGAATACCAGAAAAAGTTGCAAGATTTGTCGCTAGTCACTGTTAAGAAAATATGTCACCAAGAGAGTTTGGAATGTCACCAGAGTTATCGACAAAGTCACAGAGTTGGCAACACTGCTCCCCCCCTTCTTCAGTGTTTTTTTTATATTGATTTTGACATAAACACAGAAAACACCAACGATAATGATGAAGTTAACAATTTGACAGCATGTCAACATAAGCAGATACATTTTCATTAGAAAAGATTCCATTGCTTCTGATATTGGTGACATGACTGAGGTCAACCTAAACTGGTTCCATTGTTCCACTTATTAACTTTATTCCAACACTCAAAAAAACCCCAACAATTATTAGGCTCCTTTACAAAACTGAGCTACTCTGTTATGTGTGAGGGTAAATATTCTGTTGTCACAGAAAATTAGTTGGTTATGGTAGACTCTGCCAAGCATTTTTGTGATTGCTGCTTTTTGGATAATCCGCAAGGGTTGAATCAAGACAACAGGACTCTTCTTGTTTCTTAAAGACGCTTGCACCTTTTGCCCCAAAAGTTTCTTCAGTTTTACAATTCAGGATTAAAGTATCCCTATTTGTAGAAAAAAGGGGACATTTCATTGAGGACCAAGATGTCCTACTTCTGGATAGGAAAGACTACTGGTTTGAAAGAGGTGTGAAAGAAGATGAATCAGTGTTACTTGAAAAACCCGCCTTAAACAAAGGAAAGGTTTGCACCATCACTTTTTATCTACTTACAACAACGTCCTACCATCTCTCCCACAAAGACTGTCTTGAAGAGTAGCCACTAACAAGTGTTTTTCCACCAGGCATGTAAGCGACCAATTGTTATGCAGGGCTATCGTACACCAGCAAGGCTGAGCCACAGTAACCGCAACAACAACCCTATTGTCACCACTCCCAGAGGACACATCCACCCCGGATACATAGATAGGGAACCTCCACTCATAAGATTGTAGGACTGGATAAGCCTTTTGGACAAATAGTGCAAAGTCTTCAACAAACAAGAAGAGTCTATTTGCCTTGTTGCTAATTACCAATACCTGGATGACTGGGAATCTACACAGTCATGTTTATGGGATAGTCCAGAGTATGCCGCAAAGTTCAATCAAAAGTACTGTACAACCCATGAAACCTTCTTTCATTCAAATATGTACGGTACAGTCCACCTGAGAATCACGTGTATCCATGACGCCATTGTGCCATTTTTAAATGTTTTCTTAATTGTCTGCTGTTCCATGTGTATATGAAAATGTTGGTAAAATGTTAGAGTTACTTACCAAGGTAGTCCCCAATGCACTTGACGAATATGTTATTTGTCGGTTAAGTTCACTTTTATTGTATCTGCGTGCATAACACGTGTTGAACATCGGGTTTTGATGCCATCTATATCGCGCCTTAAACATTAGTCTCTGAAATCAACACATGCTGACACAGCTGTGTTGTCAAAGACATCAAAACAGTATTGTCTTTTATGTGTGTCTCAGATTGCTTTAGGACATCGCTTCACACAATGATGATTATCATGACACATCACGTTACATGATGATGTAAAAGGTCATACATAACTTCATCATCATAACATCACGGCGGGTAAGTCACATTACAAAATAGGGTACATGATGCTGTCATTCATTGTGTTTGAGCGCTGCAACATTGCATTTTTTGCTTCTTTGTACTGTTAAAAAAAATGAACAATATCTGAAATCTGTGGGATTTTTTTCCATTCAAGAGGACATTACTGAGCTTTTATTTTTTGTGAAGAATGACCTCTTCCTGACGTGATTACATTTACATTTGCTGTGCTGTAAAATGTGTGTCCTATATTGTGTTTATGTGGCAGATACATAGAAAATACAATAATGTTTAGTTGGGCCTTAAACTCTGTGTAACAATGTGTAGGGGTGCCAAATGTCAAGCAATTTAACCTCTTAAATTTAAATGAAAACCCAAATATATTGGGACTGCAGGAATAAAATAAAAATAAATTTTTTTAAATTCTTTTTTACAAAGAAATATCTCTCTAAATCAGGGGTGTTCAAAGGACCATTTTTGCCCCGTGGCAGTGTTTTCATTGGCCATTTTTGACATTGACATTCTAAAAATATAATTTATCAAGAAAACAAATAAAAACAAAGAACAGTAAAAACTGGAAAATCTGCAACAATACAAGAATAATTCAAGAAAAAAGAAAAAAAGTTGAAGGCTAACAAATGTAATTTTAGTAGCATTTAGTTGCAATATTAAGGAAAAAATACATTATTTGTAATGCCATAATAAAATGACGAACAAAACAACAAAGTTGCAGAAAAACTGATAATGTTACCAGAATAAACTCTATTGTGGGAATAAAGTAATAATTAAATAGTTATGTGGGAAAAAAATACAAGAAGAAAGTAGAAATAGTAAAAAAAAAAAAAACAAAAAAAAAAACCAATAAGAAACAAAAAACATTAGAAAAAAGGACAAAACTGCTGTAATTTTGAAAAAAATAAAGTTTGAATATAAAATAAAAAAGTAGTATTCTAACGAGAAAAAATTTGCAATTTTATGAGACTTTTAGTAGCATCTCTGTATGAAGTGCATGGACCTGATCCTTCTGATACTGTAAATGTCTGATCACCTCCTGGTGAGGTAGGGTATATAATTCTCTATCTTGGCAGTCAAGCACAGAAAAAAAATATCTTGCATTTGACTTGTTTGTAAATCTAGCTTTAGCCAACACTGCTGTTTGTTTTTTTCCTCCAGCAGGGGTCATGGCCAGTTCTGCGGTCTGCCCAGAAGCTACGGTCCAGGTACAAACCAATTGTAAAAACCAGTGTTCTCTACCACTAGGGACACTAAAGACACTTGTCACGACCAGTGGGACAGTGGTCATGACCAGCTTCTCACTGGTACGGATCAGGGGTCACTATCACTAGTGACTAAAGACACAATGGTCCTTGTTATTTTCTCCTTACAATTGAGGTCGTGTTTTTTTGTTTTTTTACTGCAAATGTTGTATGACAGCAGTTGGGAACATTTTTGGCAAAGAGAGCCATGGAAGTCAATTTTTATTTTGTTTTATGTTTATGAGAGTCATATGATATTTTCTCAACATTAAATACAACTAAATGCAAGCATTTTTAAGCAAGACCACCAATTTTAGAATTTATTAAGTCTATTAATTTATTCTTTGTTTTACTGAAGCTAACCAATCATAAATACAACTTTTTACCAATAATGCATCTCGTTCTTTTTGCCATCTTCTTTGTCAAAAAAGTTTGCTCAGCAGAATTAGGTAGATGACTAGTTTACCTCTAAATGACCTGGGTAGGATACCATAATATCCATTAATACTCGATTTTGGTGTCTAACCCGGAAAATATCGGAAGGACAGCTGGCATTGGCTCGGGCCACCCACACTGCAGAATGCTTTACTTTAAAATGGCAGTGTAAAAAATGAAATAACATTTTTTTGTGTTATGAAATGTCTGAGAGCCAGATGCAGTCATCAAAAAAGCCACATCTGGCCCCCGAGCCATAGCTTCCATACGCCTGTTATGTTGGGTTTTGGAGGACTCCTGGCTTCCTGGATAGTTTGCAACAGGGGACGAGCCTTCCATAAAAAGCGGAGAAGACACGTGGAGGATGAAGAGCATTTCCCGCCTCTCTCCCTTCTAAACCAGACGCGCCTCGTGTTTACTAGACCTGTTGGATTTTTGCACTGAGTGACTCTTCATGTTTAACCCTGCTGATTTTTGATTGTTTTTCATTGTGGCTACTAAAATTCATCTGTTCTCTTGTTTGAACTAGCTGAGTGATCGGAGAAGTGTTTTTAGTTCACAATTTTGTGGCCCAATATTGTATTGTATAAAATAAAAAAGGAATTTGACATGATATTGTACTTTTTATAGTAAAAAACAAAACAAAACAAAAAACAAAAGATAGTGTGTAAATTTGAACACAACAATAGTACAGTGTTAAACTTTCTTTTAAACGTATGTTGACACAAAGAATGTTAAAATGTACCTATGCAGTAAAAGGTTTTATTATGACGACATTTGACACTGGAATGGATTAACCCAATGGCTGTCAATTATTTCGGTCATGCCTCCACATGTTTATCTGTACAAACCACTCTACTGGAGTTACTGGCACCAGCATCCGTCAATCATCAATAAGACAAAAACAGACTTGCCTACGTTAAAGAAATGTTACGAGTACACCCGTCATGCCCTGAACTTTTAAAGCTCCTTGTCAGGCTTAAACCTGTGACGTGATGTCATCTCTGAGCACCCACAACTCTAGTCCACTTTTTGGCTTGTTAGCTTCCTCTGTGGGTAGCAAACAATGGTAAATAAAGAGACAAGGAGGCTGTTACTGCAGCTGGAACTTATTGATGAGAGAAGAGGGGTGAAGAAAAGACTGTACATGAGCCCCGGCATTATAGTCATACTGCAACAACAACGAACTCTCCCAATGCTAACATGTGTTATTGTGTCTTGGTATTGCTTATCGTGTGTACTATATTAGGTAATACGAGTGTAAAGATTGCTATAGGGGTGTTATTTCATGTCTACGCAGCTCAAATAATGTTTGAAAAAGTTTTTAGAAGGTCAAAAATAGGTTTTCTATGCTCTAACTACAGAAATATTAAATCTATTTATACTGATTCCTATTTTGCAAAAATTCACTTATCGGGTCAGGTCCGGAACCAATTATTCGCAATAACCAAGGAATGACTCTAATTTGTTTGGGGGGAATTTGTTTTGGAGGTCAACCGGCATTCTGAAGGAGATTGTGTTCTGGAATCTGAAATTGACTACCATGCACCTCCAAGTTATAACTCTCCTGCACAGATTCCCTTATAGAATATAAATCCGGATGGCACATTTCCATCTGCACCTTTTTTAGAAGTAATCCAATAAGTAAAGGTCTTTTCTATAATTAATACAAAAATGTGTTGGATGGTGGTGCTTGAACTGTATTAGCAAATATGGCAACAATGTGGGGGAAAGAATACTGGCTAACTTGTTAACCTATTAATTAATCATATTCCAGTGTTACAACAGACACGTGTGTGAGGTACATTTTTGACGTGTCCCAAAAAAATTTCCCAAATTGCCAAGGTTAGCTCAGGACAGAATGGGCTCAACAAAAGTCTAAGAACAGTCTGGATGGGACTATGACGATGGCCTGGGTGATCTTGATGGAGGGTGGTCAGTCCTCACGTTGCGGCCTGGCGGCTCTTTCAGGTATATTTGGGAAATGTGCTGTTCCAGGGAGAGTTGCACTGTTGTTGAACTCAGAGACAAGACGTCAGGGTCGTCTTCCGAGTCACTCTCAGCCTGCCCACTTTCCTCCTCAAGTTCGGGCACCAGTGCAGCTACACATATCAAAATGTACTTTATTTCATTTGACAGCTTTTTTCAAACATAAGTAGTTGTACCTGTGGTGGAAATGTATGTGGTTTTAATCACATGTGTCCAACATTACACTGTGCTTACCCTGCAAACTATTAACGTCTGTGTCTCTCATATGTTTATAGTCCTCTTTTTTGCCCTACAAACAAAAAGCAAAAAACAAAACCAGTATTACAGAATGCCCAGCTCATTTGTGTGTAAAACAATCCGCCAGTCTTACGTAATTGTGCCTCCAAGACCAGTCTGGGTGTTGCTGGGAGTGCATTCGCTTCACTTTGTCTGCAAGCTCATAATACTTGGCTTTCTCCTCCTTCGCTAGCAAATGCCACTAAGCAATACATTGTTTGTCAGCACCACACTTGGAAGTAACATATTGTAACATATACAAAAACAATCAACATCAGAACACACACAATAACTGTACATATTAACTATATTTGCACTCTGCAATGAAAACATATAACATGCAAAATATTTATAAGGCCATAAACAGGTGTTCTATGCTCTCACTACGGAAATTATTGATTTATACTGTAAATAAGGAATCCTACTTCTTCAAAATTCACTTATTACGGTCAACCACGACAAACAAGAGATTACTGTATTAAAGTCCATCCATTTTCTTCCGCTTATCCGAGGTCGGGTCGCGGGGGCAGCAACCTAAACAGGGAAGCCCAGGTATCCCTCTCCCCGACCACTTCGTCCAGCTCTTCCCGGCGAATGCCGAGGCGTTCCCAGGCCAGCTGAAAGACATAGTCTCTCCAGCGTGTCCTGGGTCTTCCCTGAGGTCTCCTACTGGTTGGACGTGCCCTGAACACCTCCCAAGGGAGGCGCCCGGGAGGCATCCTAACCAGATGCCCGAGCCACCTCATCTGGCTCCTCTCAATGTGGAGGAGCTGCGGTTCTACTCCGAGTCTCTCCCGGATGACAGAGCTTCTCACCCTATCTCTAAGTAGAGCCCAGCCACCCTGCTGAGAAAACTCATTTTGTCCGCTTGTACCTGCAATCTTGTCCTTTCGGTCACTACCCAAAGCTCATGACCATAGGTGAGGGTAGGAACGTAGATCGACCGGTGAATTGAGAGCTTTGCCTTTCGGCTCAGCTCTCTTAACACCACGACAGACCGATGCAGAGTCCGCATGACTGCAGACGCTGCACCAATCCGCCTGTCCATCTCACGTTCCATCCCGTCTCTCACTTGTGAACAAGACCCCGGGGTACCTCATCCCTGACCCGGAGATGGCACTCCACCCTTTTCCGTGCGAGAACCATGGACCACCTGAGTCAAGTGTCATATATTACAATTGCAGCTTAGTCAGAAGTGATGCAGTGTAATTTATATTAGTATTCAGAGACAGTAATATTGCAGTAACTGTGCATAGATTGAAATGTGATCATGAAAACCTATTATCTGAAGTATAAACAGAAAAGGAGTGTACTTTTTTGTGTCAAACTACCAGAACCGTATTATAGCAGTGAGAAACATTGTGCAATACAGTATTGTCTGAGTGAACATCCTTACCATTCTTCCAAGGATCTTGTTGATATCTGCACTATTTCGTAAGTGAGAATGGTGCTTCACAGCTTGCCGATGTTCTTTCATGAACAACATAAATGCATTTGGTGGTTTCTTGACATATGTTTGATCCACTTTTCTGTTTTTCTTCCTAAAATGAGAAGAAAAGGTCACATGTGTAAGGTTAAAAAGAACAGTAATAATAGCAGTTGCAGTACTAGTTGGAACTGCACATCGGCACTTAACATTAAGAGACAACTCCTGTTAATATTTTACCAAAGCGGGGAAAAAAATTACCAACACATCACAATTGCCAGCTACCGAAATATAAAAATAGGATCTTACTTAATCCTGGGAATGGTGGGTGGAAGAGGAGCAGCATAGTTGGGAGCTGTAACTTTGTACAACAACTCTCCATTCCTAAATAGTAGACAGATTCATTATAAAACAGCCAAATGCAATAAACGTGTCTCAGAGTTAGCCGATAATTCAGCTTGTCTACACCAAAAAATATAAAAACATAATTCTTGTGTGTATTACTCACAATAATCCAACAGGACGCATGTTCATGCCATTGGGCAGCATCACCTCTGGTACAAAATTTGTCTGGAAATTGAGAGAAGCAATGGATGCCATAACAACAGCATTAAATGCACAATATGCACTTAACACAGCAATGCATTCATGCAATTCATGCATTACCTGGTCGTAGATTTGAGGAATTATCTCTGTGTTCTGGTGGGCACGTGGTTGCAGGTTGTGATGACTCATTGGTATGAAGTGCATACTGGGAGTAGCCATTATTGAACTTGATTGCATGTAACAGTTTTGTATGGGAATAAACCCATTAAAAGCTCTGTTCTGGTTGGTGACTGGCTGGGGGTTGGTGTTGTACCTTGGCCCAACAGGTTGAGCAGAATTTTGAGGTAGACATTTAGATGTAAAACCTGAAATGTCCATAGCTCTGTGAAAATAAAAGATAGTATCGTGTCTTTAATGAACGTAGAAATAGGGGTGCACGATAGTTATGGGGCTGATATGAAGAATTATTCCATCATATTGAATAGCCAATAAAATTATAAACTAGCACTGATAACCGGTTTAAAAAAAACTCCCATGGGGCAAGAATATTTACACCAAAAACATCGGGGTAAAAAAGTGTGGCTTTCTTTGCATTTTTAAACAGCGTCCCATACAACAACATTGTCAAAATTCTTTGCAAATCCTTTTCAATGTTCAGCACGGAACAAGAACGTAGGCATTTTCGATAGCCTCCACTTTGAGACCTGCATTTGTATTCTCCATATTTCTCCGTCTTTTGTGTATAAACAAAAAACCAATGGAGAATTTTGTGTCTGTTTTTGGTGTAAAATGGTCTCATGGTCCCTTCCGTTAGATTCTTTTTTTAGACTCTATGACAGTGGTTCTCAGTTATTTTCCATCATGCCCCCCCCCAAGAGGTTGAAATCTTGAATTTGTCTGGTTTTTTTTTCAGTACTGTGAAGTCTTGATCAATAACAGTATTTTTCCGTGCTCTCCTGGTGCAAGTCAACACTGAAGTACTTAATGTTGGTGATTATGTAGGTCTATTTCTTGTTTGTGTATTTTAACACATTTTAGTCACATTTTGTTAAATTCCAAATAAGTAGTTACATTTTGCAGATGAGCTGAAAATTATTGTGGCTCTTGGGACTCAATTGATGAAAAAATGTTGCCCTGGCCGAGATCAGAACTCCCGAGTCTTGTTTCCCCCCCAAACCTCTGCACTTAGGAGCTACTTTTAGGGAGGTTTGTGGAGGTCAATCAAACAGAAAGGCATGATTTATATTATCAACTGTAGCTGCAATGACCTTTGTTTACTACAACTACTTACTTTCTGTTCCCAATGTTGCTTTGGTATCTTACTAAACTGTTCTCTGACGGCTGAGCTCGCTTTTCTTGTTTTGTGAATTCATATGATGTGTAGCGCCTCAAGTTGTGATGCATGGACTGTGTATTCATCGCACTATAAACACTACTCTCTTATTTTAACACACGCTGACACAGCTATGTGCTCAAAGAAATAAAAGCAGTGTTGGTCTTTCATGTGTGTTTTGGGGTGCTTTGGGACATCGCCTTTTTGATGATGTTTTTTTTTAATTCACTTTACATGATGACATACATTACGATTCATCACAATGACCTAGGTGGTGATGTCATCTATTGTGTTTGGTCTTTAAATAATGGCTTCACGGTCCAAACCTTTCACTCAGCCAAAGTTAGCCGGGACAGGTCTAATACTTCACGCAAATAGAAAAGCAACACTTTTTTTTGCTGCCATTTGTTATGCGCAGAACTCAAAGATGTAAAACGTTTTCTACAAATACAAATATTATCACACACCTTGCAAAGAAGGCTCTTGATTGAACCCTTATCCGGCGCTCTTTTGTGCAAAGGCACGGAATCTGTTTTTTTTTTTTTAACCAAGACTGCAAAATACACCGGCAATAATTTTCACATTGCTTTGGTTGAAGCTGCTACAAGAACTGGATACAAGGTGAAACCCCAACGGCGAGTATCAGGTATGCTGCAGAGATTGTTTGATGACAAGAGCCAGTGGCTCTCTCTGCATGCTGACATCACCTCAGGCGTGAGTGAGTAGATGGAATTATGGCTGCATGCCTACTGTTCCCTTCACTGTTTTAACACTCCATAAGACTCAAATGTTATGCCTGTTTTCTGTGTTACACCACTCCATTGAAGGAACACCACAGACAACAATTTCCTCAATAACTTCACTGATTGCATTTAATTCATCACGTGCCCATTGTCCAAACACCACCTCAGCGCATTGGTACTATTGCTACATTGGCACTATGTTCAGGGGACTTTTGACAGATTTTTGCTTGTTTTGACCTTTTCGCTCTTTGAAAAGATTTTGTATTTTCACTTGTCTTGTGCTGGCTAGCGCATGAAAGTCCATGGCTTTTCTTATTAATATGTTCCAAAAGGTCAGATGAAAACTATGAAAACCAAAGCAATTACTTCCATAGGAAATTCATGACGTCAGCAATAATTAGCATTTTCTACATTGGCTAGTTTGTGTTGCAACAATTATCATATTTTCAGCATCTGTACAATCAGTAATTCCACAAATCCAATAATATAAGATGTATTTTGACCCCTCCGGTGCATGGCTATGAGCAAACACAAACAGGATACATCCTGCACTGTGCCTGATGTTGTTCAGTATCTCACATGTCTCTTTACATCCAGTCAACGCACAACATGACACGATTGATGCACAATGTACCATGAAAACACAATGCGTAAAAATAATGGACAATGAACGGGGCACAAAAAGGAGGAGTATTGACTAAATATTTATGATACAAGACTTTGATGCTTAATGATTAAGAAGATGGTGAAATATGCCTGATATTATGTGCTGTTCAGTGCAGCAGCTCATTCTGCAAGCCGCACAGGTGGGGGTGTTGTTTTGGCAGTGGAATTATTTCCCCAGCATTGCTGTTAGTCTATTTACAGGTAAAACTGCAGTACAGGCAATACTGTACACTGTGTGTGGTAATGTTTTGCTACTGCAGATGGTCTGGAGCAACATCAAATTGGGTACGTATGATAATGTTCCTCAAAATACATTCAGTATGATAATCTAAGAACCTCCAATCATTCATGTATGGCCACATAAACGTTAGCTTCTGTGGTGACTTCTTGAGCTGTTGCTGATGCTTTGCTTTGTCACTGGTAGTGAAGTATATGACCAACTTTCTGGCTTTTGTTTTTATTTCTGCAAAGGGTTGCTTCTTGGCAAAGTGCCTTCTACCCAGTCATGTATAAAATAGAAGCAAAAGTTTGGCACATTACTCACTGCGAGTAATTTTGTTTTAGCTGCATACATACATACATACATTATCTGTAATGAGACAATGCACCTTTTGTCTTAATCCCCACTGATTGAGCTGTAAATCCATGTTCTTAATGTTCTGGTAATACGAGCATATTTGGTTTGTAAATAGCTCTCATAAGAGAGCTATTTTGTCTAAAATTGTTCAAAATAATGAATGCGATGAATGGTTGTTTGTCTTTATGTGCCCTGCGATTTCCTGGCGATTAGTCCAGGGTGTCCTCTTGCCTGAGGTCAGCTGTGATAGGCTCCAGCAAGCAATAATTTTGAAATGGAAGGAGTATCAGACCACTGCAAATATACCAATCCCTGGCCGTCCTTCTAAACCTTCAGCTCATACAAGGAGAAGACAGATCAGAGATGCAGCCAAGAGCTCCATGATCACTCTGGATGAACTGCAGAGATCTTCAGCTGAGATGGGAGACTCTGTCCTTAGGACAGAATCAGTCGTACACAGCACAAATCTGGCTTTCACGGAAGAGTGGCAAGAAGAAAGCCATTTCTTAAAGATATCCATAAAAAGTGTTGTTTAAAGTTTGCCACAAGCCACATGGGAGACAGACCAAACATGTGGAAGAAGGTGCTCTGGTCAGATGAAACCAAAATCAAACTTTTTGGCAACAATGCAAAACATTATGTTTGGTGTAAAAGCAATACAGCTCATCACCATGAACACACCAGCCCCACTGTCAAACATGGTGGTGGTAGCATCATGGTTTTGGCCTGCTTTTCTTCAGCAGGGACAGGAAAGATGGTTAAAATTGATGGGAAGATGGATGGCGCTAAAAACAGGACCATTCTGGAAGAAAACCTGATGGGGTCTGCAAAAGACCGGAGACTGGGACGGAGATTTGTTTTCCAACAAGACAATGAATCTAAACAAAGCAAAATCTACAATTGAATGGTTCACAAATAAACATATCCAGGTGTTAGAATGGTCAAGTCAAAGTCCAGACCTGAATCCCATCGAGAATTTGTGGAAAGAACTGAAAACTGCTGTTCACAAACGCTCTCCATCCAACCTCACTGAGCTCGAGCTGTTTTGCAAGAAGGAATGGGCAAAAATTCCAGTCTCTCGATGTGCAAAACTGATAAAGACATACCCCAAGCGACTTACAGCTGTAATCGCAGCAAAAGTTGGCGCTACAAAGTATTAACTTAAGGGGGCTGAGTCATTTTGCACGCCCAATTTTTCCGTCTTTTATTTGTTAAAAAAGTTTGAAATATCCAATAAATTCTGTTCTACTTCATGATTGTGTCCCACTTGTTGCTGAGTCTTCACAAAAAATTAGTTTTATATCTTTATGTTTTTAGCCTGAAATGTGGCAAAAGGTCGCAAAGTTCAAGGGGGCTGAATACTTTCACAAGGCACTGTACCTCTAGCTGTTCTATTATATTGCTGTTTTCTTTTTAAAAATATTTATACTATATGTGACGTGTGTCTGGTTGCCAAGCCTTGAGTAACTAATTTTGTTACTATTTGTTATTATTTTTGACAAGAAAGGACAAATACTTGGGTATTAAAATCCTCAGTTTGACGCTGTTCCACAAGCACATTTGGTTCCCAGTTCCCACTCTCCCATGAATCAGGGAATAAGCGTATTCATTCATTAGTGATGGCCAGATGACACCAACATTCTGGAATGAGGTGGGTGGACGCAAACAGGGGAAAAAAATGTGTAGCCACAACCAGGAAACTGGCTGGTGACCCCATTGACCATGAGGAACAATCAGACTACGTAGGATAAAGACTGAACGGAACTCCTGGGAACTAAACTGTACAGACTTTTGTCAAGACAACGAGCACCTGGACGGACCACATGAGGATCAAGAGAGCTGATTGGAGGAGGCATGAAGGCCATGACAGATCGGAGGTGAAACCAAAAAACGCCTAACAAGACATATTGAGACACAAGCCAAGGAAACATGAATTAGCATCTTGCTAAGACCTTCACTTGTATCATCTCTCCATCCGTCCATCCATCCATCCTCACATTGAACATAAAAACCTATCTTACAGGTAACCCATTTGACTGGTGAGAGCGCACTGATCCATGCTCGCCAACGGCGTACTTGTCCTCCTTCGGCATTTGGAACGTGCACAAAACACACGCAACATAGCCAAAAATGTGCGATTGTCCTCGCAAGGGTTTAATGATGACCAACAGAATTCACAATAAAACGCAAAGACTACAAATAATCCAAAAGTCAAACTCTCAGCATGCATAATCAGCGTCATTTAACGTCATTTGATTAAAAGGGAACGCTCCTCTCGCAAGTAATTAATGACAGCCTATGTCTTTCACAAAATAAATCAGAACAAGTTGGACAGAAACTTGAAATAATCCATAAAGTCAGAGATTGCAGTAGTAATAATAATAATAATAACGATACATTTATTTACATTGCACTTTAAATTTCAGCAATCCTAAAAGTGCTACAAAGTGAAGAATGACTTCCAAAATCAAACTAAAACAATTTAGGAAGAAGCTTTTTTTAAGAGGTAGGTTTTTAGGTCTTGTTTAAAAACCTCTTCAGTCTGTGGGGCCGTTAGGCCCTAAGGAGGACACCCCAAACCCGTAGAGCCGCAGAGGAAAAGGCCCGAGCACCCATAATGAGAAGTTTGGTTCTTAGACAATTCATCATGACTTGCTTTTAGCTCTGATGTGCTCTGCCAGCTGTAAAGTCCCATACAGGCAAGCGTGTGCCTTTCCGAGAACAATTCAACTAAATTCAAACACCTCAAAGATGAACAACTTTTAATTACAAAAAGGACTTTGAATACCTTTGCCCTTGTTGTTCTTTTTTTTATTACTTAGATAATACACTGACTCCAGACAGTGCGTCAATATATACCATTTTTATATGCTGAATTATAATGGCTGAGGGAGAAAAACCTATATGATAAGGATTATGAAACTGTCCAAAAATAGACGTGCTGACACCAATTTGAAAATCACTAAATCAAAGCAATTGTCTCATATCATTGAATGTAATCCTTACGAGTGGAATATTTACTGTAGAAATGGAGGCATACCAACCCTGCAGCCGTATATGAGAAAAACTGCAGTACTGTACTGTACAAACCCAAATGAGTCATAATAAAACCAATGGTAAACACCTCTTTTGACTCTTTAAAGATCTGTAGCGTAAGCACATACTAAATATCCGGAGCAACAGGTAAAAGTGCTCGGTCACTGTGACTCTCTCAAGTTAATGTTTTAGCAGGAATGCATGAATGGGAACTGATGTTGGTTGTTTGTGAGGATAATGTCATTTTCACAATGTGTATCTGCTAAATAACTTGATTCACAAAGTTGACTGTCAATGGTGTACTTAAAAGGCTATTCCACTGTTAGAGTGGGAATTACGTCATGGTTTGGATTGTCTGGACAAAACCAGTTTTTATATTGTACGGTATATACTGAATAATAAACACGACAAACATTTCAACCAAGCTAGTGAAAACAAACGACTGTGATGTTTTATTTACAACCAGATAATTTCTTAGCATACTGCGTATATCCTTAACCATTCGGATCTGATTGGTTGTAAACAACATAGAACGACAACACAGAAAACAGAATGGGGTCCGTGTGAAGAGAGCCTGCTGGGCCGGCAAGATGAAGCGAGACGGTGACGCCTGAGATGCCATTTAAAATGGCCCCTCCCATCTTCCCAGGTGCAGCCGCCCTTTACGACAGCACTAAAAAAAATTGAAAGGGTGGGTTGGCACATCATAATCATTTAAAGAAATTTTATCATCATGCACATGATGTGTCAAAGTACACTAAAACCACACACGAAAGACCATCACTGCTTTGAAGTCTTTGACGGCAGTGTTGATGTGAGTGAGAAGGGCTCCCAGAGACTGTCTCAGCATCAAAATTCAACTTTCCTCCCACATGGATTTGGAGACAAAAAAGGCAAGCTCATCCAACAGTCCCAAGTAAATTAACAAACCTACACTGGAAAAAAACACAGTAAGTACTTTATCGACACATATTTAGAATGTATATAACTTTAAAAATGTCAATGCTTCTGTAAAGGTACATTTTGTGTACAGTTGTAAGAAGTCTCTATACTACATCAGATTTTCAAGCCCATGGAGGAACATTTGACGCGGTTATTGTTTTATTGTTATTTTTGAAAAGGAGAGACGTAATCGTGATATTGATATCTGAGGTCACACTACTTGGAAAATTAGCTCGTGGAAGCAGGGGCATACAACCAAATTCTAGGCCCCCATACATAAGAAGGGCCCACCTGAAGGACACACCTCGATTCACCCCCCCACCCCCTCCCCCACCCACACACACACGCGCGCACACACACGCTGTAGTCTATCCATAAGTTGTTTCGCAAATTTTTAAGTTTGAGCTCACATAATTTTTAATCAAAAAGCAGACTGATTAATGACCCCCAAAGCAGAGTACGGAAACTAGTATTACTTATATTACTATTGTACAAGCATCTATGAGCTACAACTAATGATGTATATGAGTGGGAAGAATGATGCTGACAGACGTTACAATCTTGGATGAAATTCTAATCTAAATATTACAGAAAAATAATATCATGTTTTATTCCGGACATTAATCATTTGCTTATCGCAGGGATATCCAAAGTGTGGTACAGGTGCCGTTTGTTGCACGTATTTGATTGGACTTTGACATATTTTTTTTAAACAGAAAACTAGCAAAAATAACATTAAAACATGGAATAAAAAGCATAAAACCATATTGGAATAAATTCATGACCTCAATATAAAAATGTGTTATGACAAAAAAAAAGCATAACATTGTATTACTATCAGAAAAAAATGTAATTTCCACAATAACTTGAAATATTTTTTTCCATATTAGTAAAAAAAAAGAATAAAATTTAATTTTTTGGAAAATTAGGTTGGGGAAAAGTTTCGATATGGCAAGTATAAAAAGTTTGGTCATCCCGGTTTATCTAATTGATGATAATGTTCAATATTTCACACCAATTACGATAACAAGATAGTAATTTTTGTCATAAGATTGTAATTTTTGTCATATGCTGAAATCTACATGTGTTGAAAATGTCATTAAGTTTGGATAAATAATAAAAAAGATACATAGTTTTGCGTTCTCAATCATAACTTTCACGTTAAAGGGACTGCTTGCAGGGGCTTCCTCCAGGTGCCTAGAGGGCGCCAACATTTGAGCATACTGTTAGCGTTATTTCCTGCCCACTTCCTGCTTTGAGTACGTAAGCTACGCCAACGCAGCAGTCGCACCCACAGTAGCTATGCTTTTCTAGTTGGGTTTAGCCGTCAGTTAGTGGATGCACTACGGGAAATGCACATGAAGAGCCGACGGGGGTAAGTAAGTGACCAATCGGGCTGAACAAAAATATATGCCAAATTTTTGTCAGTCCTTGGTATTGGTAAATGCTACCCATTGGTGTTGCAATTAATCCATTAGGTCGATAGAACAACAGTCGGGAGCAATAGCATATTATCTCACAACAAAGGTTACTCGAATTTCTTTGATACGGACATTAAAGAAGTGTCAAATTCAATGTTTTTGACGCTTTATTTGATTAGCTGAATGTTACTACAAATCTCATTTTTGTAACAGAGAGCAAATGCTACAAATGCTGCTGCGCCTCGATTCCAGAGTAAGCGATGCCGACAGGCTCAACTGTTGGTGGAGCATGATGTGCACAAAATCCACAAAATCTTAACCTTGCGCCAATGGCGACGCAGACTGGGGAACTGAGATGGGTGCGGTTTTCCTCTTACTAATGTCCTTTCTGTGGGAGTGCCAAAAAGTCCGTCGGAAGCAAGAGCATACGAGCAAAAACGTTTGCAGCAATAAAATACTGTTGCATCCCGATCCTGATGTGTAAATTACAACAACATAAGTCAACATAGGTAACAAGAAAATGTGTACGAATGAGTCAAAATTATAGACTGCCACAGCAACGTTTAAGTTGGACGCCCACCGGGTGGAATGAACCATTTGGCATTTTTGCAAGGTGGATTTAAGTTGTCTCCATCTTAATTTGATTAAAGCAACCTTGTTAATGAACATTTACGGCAAAAATGTCTATAATGTCAGACATAAAAGTCTAAAAAAAGACATTTTAAATACAAGAAAGAAATCTTGTGAACTTTATAAAAGTCCCGTCGTGCTTGGGCCCCTGAGACACTATTCCAATTTCCTTTTTGGTTTCACAAAGATCACAAAGATCATGAAAGACATCAAAAGGATCCATTGGAATGAATTACAAGAAGAGAAGAAGGATTCTTAGAATGCAAGAAACAAAGTAGCTGCTGGCACATAGTGATTTATACATTTATATATTTATAGTACGCATCAAAAATGTCTTGTGGGCTAAGAAGGTGGCTAAAAATGTTAAAGAACATCTAAATGCGCTAATCACTGCGGGAAAAATGTTAGTTTCAGGGCATGTATGGCAAAACAATGGGTCACCAAAGGAACATCTTAGACAAAGAGATGACTTTTGTCACATTCATAAAAGGTCTGAAGTTAAAAGGGACACAGTACATAATTTCGCATATTAATCTAATCCACCAAACACCAAAATAAGGCAAATATTAAAGGGATTTGGGTATATGTAACAAAAGCGGTTGTCGTTTATTTTCACAGGGATATGGAAATGCCAGGTTTCACATCAAAATGTCTTCCTCACAATCCTCCTCAACCGTCACGACCTGCTGGGCCAAGGTACAGCAACATAGGCAGCCAGCAGAGGGGCTTTGTTCCCATACAAAACAGTTACATGCAACCAAATCCAGTGATGGCTGCTCCCAGCATGCACTTTGTACCGATGAGTCATCAGAATCTGCAGCCACTTCCCCCGAGCATTGAGACACTTGCCCATGTCCACGGCCAGGTAAGCTATATGCACATCCCGCTCACAATGAATCACTGTAATTACCACATATTTTGGAGTGGACTGAAAAATAGCCTAGTTCACATATTAAAGATATAGGTCCTGATCTACTAAGACCTACTAAGATAGCAGGCGCTAATTTGCATGAGGAAACTAAAAAATTGCACGTATTAGTGGGCATGTTGTGGTGGGTTGCTCGCGCAGTTTTTAACAGGTGCAAAAGTGATGCCATCTGCCCAACTTCAGGATTTTGCGTGTGCTACCTGCTGTACCATGGTGAGTTTTGGGAGAGCAGAGTAGCTGAAACACACTAATGAACTCCCCGCAGAAACATTGCCTCATCAGAATGTTATATCATGTCAATAAATGTGCAGGTTTTACACTACGTGTAGTGTAAATATTATTGTACCATTGTACCCTTTGACCTTCTTTCATGGGGCCCTTTTATTTTAATAGTTTTCCTTACTAATATTTATGTATTTTATTACAATTATTATTCATGTTATTATAGTAATTATTTTAACAAATATATTTTAACAAATCCTGTAGCACATCTCAACAGGGGCGTACAGCTTGTGATAACAGCGGTACGCCGCGAAGGTGCAGTGGCAAGAAAATGCAGTGTTGCAAGAAGTTTTTCCATAGGCAATATGGCGTGGCTCCTTTTTGTGACTGGATTCAAGTCAGCCCTTCTAGTAAACCAAAAATTGCTGGATAGCTGATATGTTTTACTATTTTGTTGCGCACAGAAGATTTTGACCACAGCCATTTGCACCATTTTGCACCTGCCTTTCAAAAGTGCTAAATATAAATGCAAAAACACAGACTGCAGTTTTAAGTTTGATAAATCACCTTGGGAGTGATAAATGATTTGCATCGCCTCCTCCCAGTATTTTGCATGCCCTAATAATCGGCATATGTTCAGCATATTCATGAACGCAAACACGCAAAATGGATTGTGTGTGCAATTTTGCTCATTTGACAGACGCAATTCTCGGGGCACCCCGTTAGTAGAACAACTCTGCTCGCGCTATCGAGTTTGCATGTGTTTTTAGACATGCAAACCAGATCAGGCTTAATGTTTTGCATTCTGTTTTAGTCTCCTGAAATCATTCTCTAAATTTTAGACTTGTATTCTTTTTTGGGAAATATCTCTCACAGTTTTAAACGTACAGCTTTCTCTGAGGAAGTATGCTAATGTGATTCGTTATAATGTCTTATTACCACAAATATGTTGTATATAACAGCTGCTTCATCTCTGTGTCATGCCTCTAGACTAACTTTGTCCCCGAGGTGATGCTGCCTAATGGCATGAACATGCGTCCTGTTGGACTGCTGTATGTAATGCACACTTACAAACCACCATTTGAAATATTCACAACAAGTTCCCACACACACTTTCTGTTGTCTTTGTGAACCTGTCTCCCCCTCTCTTATTTAGGAATGGAGAGCTGTTGTACAAAGTTACAGCTCCTTCTAACATTACTCCTCCTCTTCCAGCCAACATCCCCAAGATAAAGTAAGATTATTTCTTATCTCATCTCTTCTTAGCCACCTCAGTAAATTAATTTTATAAGCTGGGGTGCACAATAATTATTGGATTGGAGTTATTGGGCCAATTTGGGAAATTATGACGTCATACCAATAAATATACATAACATTTTTAAAAATGGCTCCCATAGCCAGTAAATACAAGCTCCAATGAGACGAGATTGCACTTGTTTTTCTGTAGGTGGGTTGGCGTGAGCAAAACCCTTGCAAAGCTTCTGCTGTAACTTCCCTCGACTTCACTTGTAAACAAACATGGCGTCAATCGTGTGGGACTTCACACTGCTTCAGAGGAAGACATTTCACCAAATGCTCTCTGCAAACATTCCACGATGAAGGAAAAAAAATCATAACTTTACCGCATCAAACTTTAACTGCCACCTGAAACGCCAGCATCTGAGGCCCGGGGCTTGTTTCTATTGCCATACCGTTTGAAAAGTGCAAAAAAGCGATCTGTGATTTCATTATGGAAACGATGCTGCTGGATCGCCAGCCCTACACCATTGTTGAACATAACAGCTTTTGTTGGCAAGTAAACACCTCGGAGCCATGGTTTGTACTCATGAGACAGTGCTATGTTTTTTGTTTTGTTAATAGCAGGGATGCTATGTTTGGTAAAGAAAAATCTACAGGTTGTGTGTCAAATCCAAATTTGTTTGAGTCGTTCTTAGCTACAGATGTGCACAAACTGCAGCTAAATCCGTAATATGTAAATCTGTACAAAAAAAAAAAAAGATATTAATACCAGTCTTACCAATAATGTTATCAGCTTGAAATAATGTATATCTTGCATCCCTAGTTATAAGATTTAAAAAAACTTATTTTCCAGTTCCAACTGTTGGTAAACAATGAAGTCTGATGTTAAGTACAGTGGAACCCACTTAAGTCGGTCACGCTTATGTTGACAACCTGTCTGTTGACCAACTTACAAGTCCTGGTTGACATTATTACTAAAAACTCAACAGCACACAAAATGTGTTATATGGTATAGAAGCAGGCACATAGTGACATCCAATACAGTGCAGGGTAAGCTTCTAAATAAAAGCATGGCACACAGCACAGCAATTAATGCACCCATTTCATATTTTTTTAGATTGTTAGCCACCAGGAAAATGATTTGAACATGTTTGAAAGCTTTATTTTTATAACCTACCATCCATGTTTTTGTAATGAGGGAGAAAGTCGGAGTACCCGAAAGAAAAACCCCCCACAAAAACACGCATTCATAGGGACAGGATGCAAACTAGCCCAAATGGAAATTTTAACCCTTGATTTCCTGACTGGGGCCAACAAGATAAGCCCAATCTATAAAACATACACAAATGGAGGAAAATGATCTTCCATTCCATTTCACTTTCTTCCGCTTATCCGGGTTTGGGTCGCCCGGGCAGCAGTTTCAGTAGGGAAGTCCAGACTTCCCGGTCCCCGGCGACCTTTCCCAGCTCCACCGGGAGGACACCAAGGCGTTCCCAGGCCAGCTGTGAGACATAGTCCCTCCAGCGTGTCCTATGTCTTCCCAGGAGCCTTCTCCCGACTGGGCCCAGTCTTCGACTGCCCAGTCGAAAATGATGTTAAACACATTAATTGATTGTCTATGCCGCTTACTTTTATTGGGACTGCGGGGGTATGCTGGAGCCTATCCCAGCTTGCTTTGGATGAGAGGCGGTGTACACCTTGGACAAAAAAACCTATCCCACTGACATTCATGCCTATGGACGATTTAGAGTTACCAATTAACCAAACATGCATGTTTTCGGAATTTGGGAGGAAAAACTGAGCACCTGGAGAAAATTCACGCACACACCGGGAAAACATGCAAACTACATAACAGAGGTGCACAACGGAGATTCAAACCCAGATCTTCCATATCTTCTGTTTGGCTAACATGCTAACCACCATGCTGCAGTTTAAAAAAAAAATCCCTTATCATCCATTCTCTTTATGTCTCTGGCAAAAAAGACAAAAAGGTGAATGTGTAAGCAATGGCTAGTTTTGGTTTAGATTTCAGCTACTGTATGTCAGTAACCGGTTATGCCAATGTCAGTCAGCCAGTCCATGGGGCATTGAAATAAATGGGTTCCACTGTAGCTGTAGTATGCACTTTGATGTACAAATGTGTAGACCAGGGGTATCTGAACTGAAAAATCCAAAAATGCTGTGGTCATTTTGCCATTTTTTAAACAAAAAATGGTGTTGTTCTTGTTGTTTTTTCTAACCTTGTGTTCTAATACCGTTGAGCCAGTGCCAGACAGCAGCTTTAAGTGTGTTTTTATAATGTGCTGCAGGCATTAAACACCACTGGTGCAGACGTTTTCTTCACAATGTGGTGCACCCGCTTTGTAATTTACTTACATTGCATCATCAGATGTATCTACATTACGTGTTTTTCTTTTTGCATTCCAGGAAGAAAACAAAAAAAGTAGACGAGCATTACACAGAGCAAACATACGTCAAGAAGCCTTTAAACGCATTCATGTTATTCTCCAAGGAGCATAGGCAAGCTGTCAAGGACAGGTCTTCCTCAACGAATATTGCTGTTATAAATGAGACCTTAGGAAAGATGGTAAGTTTGTTTGCCCGTGTGGTGTCAACAAATTTAGGGGGTTTGGGGCTGGCAGGAGCACAGCCTGTAAAAGCTTGGGGACCAGTAGGTCACCGGCAGGCAAAAAAATGTGCATTCGGTTGCTTGAGAGAGGACAGTTTACTATCTGAGCAAAGCAATGAAGACTCAACTGCTCTGACAGAATAGGAATAGAATTCCACGAAACACTTTAGGGTACTGTACTGGGGCCTTAACACCACAAGCGGTTGTTTAGGGTCACAACCACTAGGGGGGCCCCCATGATCACGAATGCTCTGACCAGGTTCAAGTCAATGTATATGGGAACTGTTACCTTTTTCACTAGTGGCATTTGAAGGGAAGGCTCCTTGTTATGTACAAATGTATGTTAGTTTTGTATTTTGTGGTTTATGCCTTGCTTAACGCTATTTATTACTCGGAATATGTATTGTTTCAGTTGCTATAATAGAACATGTTCAAATAACATTTGCTTGTGATGTGCTGTATATACTGGTGTTTGCTTAGTAGTAGCAATGCTATTTGGTAGGCCACAAAATTCTGTTAAGGGCACCGGTGATTTACTTTACAGAAAATATCATCACACTTCTTTGGGTTGTACAGTAATCCCGCGCTTACTTCGAAAAGCTAAAATAGTGAAGCAGCAAAATACTAAGCGCAGAGTAGTGAGGGATTACGTATACTCCTTTTTGGACATGCTGCATTGTGCAAGTGTAAATGCGATGTTTCTTCATGTAACTTGGTTAAGCATGTTTGAAACATACCATTTAGGATAGGTGATGCTCAGATCAACTACCGTTCTCCTGCAGTTGTGTGAATGCTAATTCTAAATGTGTTGTACGTTCAAAGTGGCATTTGCTACCTGAAAAGGAGAAGGCAAAGTATTACGAACAAGCTGAGGAAGAGCGGCGACTTCATGCCCAGCAGCATCCAGACTGGTCTTGCCGCCACAACTACGTAAGTCTTGTGTATGCACCGTGCAGCACACACAGTCTATGTAAAACAGCTGAAATGCAAAGTCACATGTTTGTTTTTAGGGCAAAAAGAGATACAATAAAAGGATCAGGGATTGAGCGACAGCAGTGCAAGGGCCTGAGATTGAGGAGGAGACAGAACAGGCTGGAAATGTATTTGAACAGGACATTGCAATTCATAACCTGTACGAGTCTCTTGGGAACAGCTAATCCTAAAGGTCTAAAAATTGACTACTCCTTGTCAATTAAGTCATTTGTATCCAAGCTACACAGCATCATTGTGTCCTTCAAAAAGGTGCGTTGCAATATGAAAACTTTGAGTGATAGTCATTCATTATAATAGTTATTAGCAATTTATTAGTTACTCATGACAGCAGGATTCTTTTGCGGGAAGCATCTCATCCATTTGGAAGTACCATTAACTGCCCTGCAACCGGGAATTTAACCATGATCTTGCTTTGTGCTGTTACAGGAAATGGAGGTAAATAAACCTGATCGACTGTCACATTGATTTCTTGTCTTGACTTCTCTGTTCACAGAGCTGATGCAACAGGAGCATCAGCTGAGTGGACGAAGATGAGTTTTTAAAGGTTGTGTGTGTCTGCGCGTGTGTGCGCGTGTGTGTGCGTGAGTGTGTCAGGCTGTCTGTAGCCCCTATTGATTCCGCAGATTGTCTCCGGAATGCATCATGATCCTTCCCCGTACTGTCTGCATATGAGGTAGTTGAACGAGATGGAAGGCCATTAGAATCAGTCGCATGATAGATATTTGCAGACTGTTTTATTGAGACAACTACATGTAATGTGGTGCAATTGACTTATTAAAAAATAAAAACTGGTGCTTATGTGTTGTACAAGGAAAGATTTTCTGCAATGCATTTTGAGCATTTTGACATGTGCTTATAATCAGAACAGTTAGCGTCACAGTAAATTATCCACTAGAGGGCAGTGTGGTCTCAAGTATTTGTGAACAATTTTGCAACACCTAAAAGGGGAGCGGATTTAATGTTGGGCGCTTTCATGTAAAATTAAAGAAACAGCTCCTTTCCTAGTCATCAAATCTATAAACGTCTTTGGGGACTGTGTTGTACAGTGCTTTGAACTCCTTTTAGTGTCGCCCTTCCAGTCTTCTCAGGAGATACACGAACAAGAAACGCGACTAATAAACTTTGAAAAGATTTATTTCAACATACAGTCCCCCCCCCCAACACATTTTTTCATATATTTGTCTAAAATCCTATATCTAACAATAATGTACATTATGACAATTTTAACAAAAAAATCCGAAGCGTAATGCCCATTTGCTTTAAAAAAAAACTCTTAATAAAAATCAACTGTAGCGTGCGCGTCAGGGGGCGAGCACGGATAGGGCACGATGGCTCCCAAACCTGCTTATAGAAACAATGGCAACGAATGGCCTGCATGTTTAACATTCAACTAATATTTACCATTAAAAATCTATTTACCAGTTTTAAAAAACCAGCCAGATTTGGCCTGCTGAGTGGTTTGGCTTTGTCAGCACTGGTGGTGACTTCATGAACTCCACCCAATCAATAAAGTTCACAAGCCAATTAAGGGGTCATTTGGAAGGTCATGCGGTTCTAATTAATTATAAGCAATTTATTGCTGTTCTCTGTTTTCCTGCACAATATTAAAAAAAAAAAATACAAATCTCTCAAAAATGGTAAATACATTAAGAGCATCTGGAAGGTCACATGACAATTCCTAACGGGTTTAGTTTATTTCCAACATGCATCATAATGTTACATTGAAGTCAATTGCAGAGTATTTAAACGTTGTTAGAGCAATTACTAATCAGGTGTTCACTTGCTTGTAATAAACCGATCAAGATGTGCAACAGCAAAGTTGATATAATAGTTTTTACATGGCGTTTACAATTATATAAAAACATAAGAGTGGTGTTGGCAGAACATTTTCAATAATAAAAGGGCCTATTGGATATAAAATGCCTCAATTTAATAATGACAATGCCTGATAAAGGATAATGCTGTACGTTATACAGCTAGAATAGGAATTCAAACGCAATTAGTTTGTTTTCCTCACAATTACACACGTGCAAAATGAACCACAGCATCCACTTTGATGGAATAAGATTTTTTAAATGCCCTAAAAGTTGACATAAAAATGCACGGTTGCACAAACTTAATCACAGTGACTGACGTTCAAGCAAAACATGTAAAAATAAATGAACTGCTCAATATGTGAAATAAACCAGGACCTTTCTTAGAGCGTGCAAAGTGACCCAAAAGTCTCCAAGATGGGGATCATGGGATTCAGATGAACTTGAGGTTCATCTCCGGAGTGATCGATAAAAGTGATCAATAGCTCCAAACTTTGCCTGGCATGTGCAGCCGGCAGACATTCGAGGCTTCTGCGCATGTGCGAAGGTGTCCGGACTGACAATGCTGGAGAGATAGCGCGCTTGGGATTGAGAAACCCAGAGAAAAGGGATCGAGGAGAAGAGAAAAAAACAAAAAAGAAGAAAAGGGGATCCAAGAAATAATCCCGACAAATCCACGCCGAGAGACGGGCACCATGAGGTCCAAAAGCAGGGCACGGAAACTGGCCACAAGTAGGTGCAACATCCCTTTTTCTTCTCTTAGACGGCATCCGATCGCAGTTACCAATAACTTCACTTTGCATTTCTCTCACAAGTCGGTTTAAGTGCGGGAAAGTTGTGGCGTAGTCCGACATTAGTCCAAACCAATTCTACGTGAACGCTGTCGCTCGCCAAAAAGTTGCGCTGGAAGCGATGGAGCAACTTGGTGCAAGTCCGTGACGCGCACGTCGCATGTAGTGGGCGCTCTAGCGGAGCCCACCGTGGAGGTGAAACATCTCACCATCAGTGCGCTTTGGTGTACAGGGCTGCGGTGGGCTGCAGGTCACTGCCCGGCGACGCAGAGGCAGAAAAGAACCAAGAAATGAAGATTTGTACTCCACGCAGACGGGATATTTTGGGGGTGCAAATGAAACCAAAAAAAGTCATGCCGATTGTCAAAAGTCCAACTTTTATCGTGCTGTCCCGTTTTCTTTGGATGCACGGAGGGTTTTTTTTTTCAGAGGGACTTGTTCAGATTGCACATGGAATAAAATATCAACTATATCTCATCTACTCACTTTTATGAAATCGTCTGCAGCGAGCGGATCAACGAATTACGCGGCGCAATTAACGAATGAATCATAATTGCTATTTCTGTGTTGAGCTGCTCCAATAAATAATGACACCCTCCCTCTAACTTCCAAGAGTGCGTATCAACTGGTGTTTGACAGTCTACTCTACAATGCCATGTGCACGTGCCATGGTTTTATTTATATTGTTTTATGTAATTGAGGGGAAATGTGGGACAAATGAAGCAAATGGTTATTTTATCCATGTGAAATATTTCTACCCACCATGCAGACCAGTAAGTGCAATTTTGTGGCGAGCACAAAATGTGTAACTTCTCCTTGTATTTTCTTTTATTCTATTTATATCCCATTTATTTTGTTGCTGGGGGGGAAAAACACACACGCAAACAACCGGTGCACAATATTCCTGCAACTGTCACGTACATTTGAAACCATGAATATTTTAGGGAAATGTCTCCTCGGATTTAAAAGGGACTAATTCAGGAGATTTACATTCTGTGGAGTCACAATGGGAGAAGGTTGTGTGTCCCCAGAGGAGCGGGCTGCAGTGGCCCCTAGCCAGGTCTGCGCAGTGTCAACAGTGAATATTTAAATTCCCACACCCCTCATAATGTCTCTGCTGGTAAATGCGTTCAGTGTGTGTTAGAACGGCCATGCGTGCTTGTGTGTTTAACGGAGGAGGTGGTAAACGTAAGAGAGATTGATGGAGGCTGACTGATGAGTGCGCGTCCACATGGAATCTGGCGCGCCACAAAAACGCGCCTTTGCTTTCCAATTAAATATAGCCAAGATTTGCAGGCCGCGCCCCGCGGTGCGTTGTGGGCCACGGTCAGATGGAGAAAGCACATTTGAAGTACACCGCATGCAAAAATGGTTATAATTAATTGCAACAAGTGGACGTTTAAATTCGAAATATTTGCATTAAATGCAACCCATTCTGACGCACGCACGCGTGTTTTTTATTATAAGCGCACTTGAAACGGTGACCATTTTGGCGTATGCAGCAAGGAGGTGTGTCCGCACCTCCTCACATTGTGCAATTGGCGGTGCGTCTTGCTCGTTGAAACGCTTCATAGATGGGACCGTTTAAAAGGTGAGGGGGAGTGGGCCTGCGCCGCCGTGAAAGTGAAATGGAGAACCCATTTAACAGGCCTCGTTGTCCTGAAGACCCCCCCCC
>QODF01000170.1:0-51036 GCA_024372805.1 Oostethus manadensis
TATATACAGTATCAGCGAGAATCAGGAGTGTAAACTGCTCGTTAGACGTACTTTCCACATGAACGCTATATTGTATTCCTACATGTTCACAAATGTGTCAAAACCAGAACTTCATACTATATTTACATTACTAATGAGCTTATACGTACAAATAAACTTGTTTACCACCCACATTGTAAGTTAGCAGCATTGTTTCTCTTACCTGTAACACACAGCACATCAGCAAATGAACAGCACACGTAACGACAAAGGCACGTGGGGTTTTTTCATAACAACATTTATAAACCTGTCTTTGTAGTACATGCCATTAAAGCATAGCATCCTTATCCCCTACCATCATTCCCCCGTGTTCTCCAACCCAAGGCCATCACATTAGTTCATGTCTGAAACTTCTTAGTTCATAGTCTTTTGCATCATAGTCCAAAACAAGTTCCATACTCTGTCCAAATCTAGAATCTTATAATTAGTCAGTACCATGCCTGTTCCTTTGTCTGTAGCTTAATTACAAAATATCACAAAGATTCAAAATATTTTCTTCATTTTCTCCTTTATCGTGATATCGTGATCCTAATTGCTTGTAAGACATTGGCTCATAAGATCCTACTCCTAGCCATCTCCATTGCCCGTTCATGAACAAATAGTGGTCCTTCCTTTTTCCAAGTTTTAAGAATGATTTGTCTGGCAATCATGGCACTTGTTTGAATCCAACTCTTTGTATTCTTATCTCGTTCAGCTAAAACACAATCATCTCGCAAGACAAATAATCCAGGATCATTTGGGGATCAGTGTATCTGTAATCTCACTCAAATGTTTATGTATTTGTGACCAACATTTCTGAATTTCTTTACAAAACCACATAGCATGAGCCAAATTCCATTCTGCTTGGTTACAGCACCAACACTTAGGTGACTCTTTTAACCCCAACGGAACAGTTTCAGAGGGGTCCAAAACATTTGAAATTGTATAAGGCGTACCATAGCATCTGTTGACATTATTTTTATCGTTTTAAAAGTTCCCTCCCAGCTCCTTTTATCTATTGTGAGATTTAATTCCCATATAATCTTAGTTACATCAAGATGGGCATCACTTAAAGTCTCTATCAACATTGCATAATATGCTTACACCTCATGACCTTTTCTATAGCTTAACATAACATCATCCAAAAAAAAACCCACAAGGGGGGTAAACCCCGGACTGGTCGCCAGCCAATCACAGGGCAGACAAACAAGCCTTCACACTCACATTCATGCCTATGGACAATTTACAGTTGCCAATTAACCTAACATGCATGTTTTTGGAACGTGGGAGGAAATCGGAGTCCCCGGAGAAAAGTACACAACAATTGCACAAAATAAAATATATATGGGTGGTGAATGTTATCAAACTAACTAACAAGCTCACCATTGTCCATCAACGCTGGACGAATGGGTCGACCTTGTCCTCTCGGTCACTACCCAAAGCCCATGACCGTAGGTGAGGGTAGGAACGTAGATCGACCGCTAAACTGAGAGCTTTGCCTTTTGGCTCAGCTCTCTCTTCACCTCGTGCAGAGTTCGCATCACTGCAGACGCTGCACCAATCCGCCTGTCCATCTCGCGTTCCATCCTTCCATCACTCGTGAACAAGACCCCGAGGTACTTAAACTCCTCCACTTGAGGGAAGACCTCATCCCCGACCTGGAGATGGCACTCCACTCTTTCCCGGGCAAGAACCATAGACTCGGACTTGGAGGTGCTGATTCTCATCCCAGCCGCTTCACACTCAGCTGCGAACTGATCCAGTGAGAGTTGAAGGTCACGGCTCGATGAAGCCAACACGACCACATCATCTGTAAAAAGCAGAGACCGAATCCTGCGGCCACCAAACTGAAACCCCTCAACACCCTGGCTGCGCCTAGAAATTCTGTCCATGAAAATAATGAACAGAATCGGTGACAAAGGGCAGCCCTGGCGGAGTCCAACCCTCACAGGAAACGGGTCAGATTTATTGCCGGCAATGCGAACCAAACTCTGTCATACAGGGAACGAACCGCCTGGATTAGGTGGTCCGATACCCCATATTCCCGAAGCACTCCCCACAGTATTCCCCGAGGAACACGTTTGAATGCCTTCTCCAAGTCCACAAAACACATTTAGACTGGTTGGACAGACTCCCATGGACCCTCAAGGACCCTGCCGAGAGTATAGAGTTGGTCCACAGTTCCATGACCAGGACGAAAACCACACTGCTCTTCCTAAATCCTAGATTCAACCATTCGACGGATCCTCCTCTCCAGAACCCCTAAATAGACCTTAACGGGAAGGCTGAGGATTGTGATGCCACGATAGTTGGAACACACCCTGCGGTCCCCCTTCTTGTTGCTGCAGAGTCGTGTCAACCAAGTCACGCCCACAACATCCACGGCCTTAAGGAACTCTGGGCGGATCTCATTCAACCCCGGGGCCTTGCCACCAAGTAGCTTTTTGCATCTCGGTAACCTCAGCCCCAGAGATAGGCGAACCCGCCTCAGAGTAACCAGGCACTGCTTCCATGAGGAGGTCTTTAAAGTATTCCCTCCACCGGTCCACAACATCTCGAGCCAAGTTCAGCCACCATACACGGTGTTGACTGTGCAATGCTTCTCCCTCCTGAGTCGGTGGATGGTGGTCCAGAATCTCTTTGAAGCCATCCGGAAGTCGTTTTCCATGGCCTCTCTGAACTTCTCCCGTGTCCGGGTTTTTGCCTCAGAGACTGCCAGAGCTGCAGAACGCTTGGCCTGCCGGTACCTGTCAGCTGCCTCCAGAGTCCCATGGGCCAAAACCTGATAGGCCTGATAGGACTCTTTCTTCAGCTTGACGGCATCCCTCACCACTGTTGTCCACCAACGGGTTCTGAGATTACCGCCACAACAAGCACCGACCACCTTACAGCCACAGCTCCGGTCAGCAGTATCGACAATGGAGGCACGAAACATCGCCCACTCGGACTCAATGTCCGCTGCCTCCCTCGGAGCATGGTCAAAGCTCTCCCACAGGTGGGAGTTGAAACTCCTTTTGACAGGGGACTCTGCCAGATGTTCCCAGCAGACCCTCACAATGCGTTTGGGTCTGCCAGGTCTGACCGGCATCCTCCCCCACCATCAAAACCAACTCACCACCAGGTAGTGATCAGTTGACAGCTCTGCCCGTCTCTTCACCCGAGTGTCCAAAACATGTGGCCGCAAGTCCGATGTCTCTTCCTCTTGGTGAGTTTATAAAGAGAAGCCATCAAGAATAATGCAACGATGAGTCAACACCATCAATGATGATGTGAGGATGATCCATGGGTGCTGCCATAAATGAAATAAAGTAGGGAAGGAGAAGAGGAAAGGTGGAATCTGGGATGGATCCTGACACAAGCATACAAGCACTTTAAAGTTGCTTGCTTTCTTGGCGATGTCAATATTGTGTTTTGTCAGATGTACCTTCCAGATTCTTCTCTGCTTCAATAATGCCACCTTTTTTGCTAATGATCTTTAATGAAGATGACAGGTGTGGTGTTGTTTTCTAGCCAGTCATGGGAATGCAAGTGTTGACATCCAAACTTCATGATGATGACAGGTGTGGTACTTGATTCCTGCCAGACACTGAAGTGAGAATTGAATTTCTGCGATGTAGTATCCCTTATTTTTAAATTTAATATTTTGAAGTTTAATGAAGTTTTTGAAGAAAATTTGTTTACCATTCCATTTTCTTCCGCTTATCAGGGTCCGGGTTGCGGGGCAACAGTCTCAGTAGGGAAGTCCAGACTTCCCGGTCTCCGGCAACCTCTTCCAGCTCGACCGGGAGGACACCAAGGCGTTCTCAGGCCAGTTGTGAGACATAGTTCCTCCAGCGTGTCTTAGTTCCTCCAGCGTGTCTCGGTCTTCCTCGGGGCCTTCTCTCGGCTGGGCAAGCCCGAAACCCCTCACCAGGGAGGCGCCCGAGAGGCATCTGGACTAGATGCCAAAGCCACCTCAACTGACTCCTGTCGGTGTGAAGGAACAGCGGCTCTACTCTGAGCTCCTTCCTAATGGCCAAGCTCCTCACCCTATCTCTTAGGGTGACTCATGACCATAGGTGAGGGTGGGAACGTAGATCGATCTGTAAACAGAGATCTGAATCAATCAGATCAATATATGCTATGCTACCTGAACAAAACAATAAAGCAGTCCTAAAGTGTACAAATTTGTGGAAAATCTCATTATTAGCACTTGATTGTATTTTTAGAATATGCTGAGGGTCAATAAAAAAGAGCTGCAGGCTGAAAATGGCCCTTAGGCAGCACTTTGAACACTCCTGCCGTAAGCTACATCTTTTAAACTTTAGTTTTTAAATGTACTACATAATCTCATGTATTGTGATTTATCTATTTGTTTGCAGCCTGTTCCAGCATGAACGGGTTTGGCCAAAAATAAATCAAAAACAAAGTGTTGATGCTTTCTTAGTACATGTGTATAATGTACTGGGCAAACATCTGCAACGTGCAAAAGGGAACAACAAATGTTTATTCAATTAATGTTTTTACGGTGATTATTTTGAGAGAGTACAACAGTAAATAATGGGAAAGACACAATCAGCAAGATTACATTCTAAATTGTAAAAATGGAGGGTGGAGGGGTGGGGGTCACATGGACCAACTAATACACATATGGTAGGTCACTATCACACCAAAGGAACGGTCCAAGCATTTGAAAAAGCATGTTTTACTTTAAAATAAAAATCACATTTACTATAACTACAAAAATAAAATCACAATCTTTCTTTTTTGTATGCTACTCCTATACTAAGAATTGCACATTTGAAAACAGCAGTTTAGTAATTTACCACTATGCTATTTCACACTAAAAATTCATAAATGTGTTTGATTTCTTTGCATTTTCATTATTATTATAATTTCTGCATCTGTATTATACTGTACAATTTATCTGAGTAAAAAGTACTGAGAGTGCAAAATTCAAACAAAACAACCACAATTTTCCACCAAAAATCCAACAAGCAAGTATTCTTTTTAAGTCGCCAGATAACAATCAACAGATTCCGCTGCAATAAAACAAAACTAAACATACTGTTTTCATAAAAGATACTACATTTGGAGCTGTGTTTTTGCAGGAAGTTAAAATGGTGGCTCAGGGTGGTAATTGTGACATGAAAAACAATCTTCTGCTATTACAAAAACAATATACTGTTTACTGGGTGTGTGCTCAGACCATAATTTTTAAATGATATAATGAACAACTAATTAATTCGTTCAGTCACATTTGGTTAGGTTCATGGCTGGCGAGGCACCAACTCTTTTGGAGGTACATTTTTTCATGTCTATACAGATTGTTCATTAAAGGGATATTTTGGGATATTTTTCCATCATTTTCCATTTTTCCATCAATCCTTATTTAAGACATGAACACACATCTTTCTTTTTCTAAAGATATAAAACAGATTCAAAGAGACAACTCATTACCGCACGTAATGAGACACACTTAGGGCGCCTATGATGATCTCTATTAAACAAGTCTGAAAACCAACAAAGTTTTATTTATTTACATGCCGAAACATTCATGATAGCATGTTAGACTTGACGTTTTTTTTTCGTTTACAGGTTTATTTCCACACCCAACAAAGTGTATAATTAGTAGAATTATTTTTAATTAAGCTAATTAATGGTCATGGTAACAAGTTACAAGGAAGAACACTCACGCAATTCAAAATGTCTGAAAAAGAGAAGGAAGAGGGAGATTTTATTTAATCATACCCCTTCCCAGTGTCTCAGCAACTTCTAACAATTTATCTCCTGTGTTTAACAAACCAACACCTATAACCTTTAAAGTAAACTTTTAAATTCATTGAACTGTTTTAATTGTTGTATATTTGTTCATGGCTGGTGAGGCATCAACTCTTTTGGGGTCTTTTAAAATGTCAATACAGATTGCTCATTAAGGGGAAAACTACCCTTATCTAGTACTATAAACAGATAAAAACAGATAAAAAGAGACAGCTCATTACTGCACGTAATGGGACACACCTAGGGCACCTACATGCCATTAAAGTCCAAAAACCTCCAACAAGGGTTTATGGTTTTATATACATGCTGTAACCATGTAGATACAGGTAGATTCATGAAAGCATGTACTACTTGAAATATTTTGCCGTATTTTGGCCCTTAAATGCATTACCAAACTTCTGTCCCATGTGCATTGATTTCACTTAGCAACATAAAAACGAACGCCAATACCTAGCGTTAAATTTACCACAATCAAAAACAGCAACAGTAGCAGCAGCTCCAGTATGGAGCCTCAGGCCACTACCTTTTGGTAGTGGCCTGAGGCTCTGTGGGCGAGTGCGTGGTGAAGTTGGTTGCTTAACGGCTAACAGCCAGCAGGTGTGGTGTGGCAAGGTGTAGTAATGTAGTTCAATTGGCCTAACAATGTTGGTAAGCATAAAATAATGCCGCTGTAGCTTTAATATGCACGTCACATTATATGGATGCAGCGGTACTGCAAGTGCCTCCCGTATGACACTTCCCTATTTTATTATTAGATTAGCAACAATAATGATGTCATATGATACTCTGAAAACTTTTGGAATCTTTTCATAATATATATGAGTTGGTAGAAATAACCGACTATACCAATGTTTGTAAAGCTGCAGACGGCTATTTGGTGTGCAAGATTTACATCAAGTAAAAAGTCCTGAAAGCGCCCAAATCAAGTCCTTACTTTTTACTTACATTATGCCATGTTTATGTTTTCAGTGCACAGCCTTTGGTCTGAGGATAAAAATACCAGCGTGAATGCAAAGTTAATCGTTCTTCTTTTGGTCTGCATCAGAGTACCCAACCACAAGTGTGAACAGCCCGTGTCTGACCATTGCTCTGACGAGTGAGTACGTGGCCCTTAAAATATTGGGGAAACAACATATCTAATGGTGATCTAAGATTTGTGAACAACAATCTGCGAGGGGGGAGTGGGGTGGGGAAGTGAAAGGAATTTTCCTTTTTTTCGTGGTTTGTGCACATTACTGTTACGTATATCTACTTTCTGCTTGGAGAGATGCTACAATGCAAAAACATCCATTTTTGGAGTATTGCAAAAAAGCACCCCAAAAAGCAAAATACACACTAGGCGTTAATCCGTACATGTTTGCAAACCGGTATTTTCAAGACCACAATGAGATAGCAAAGTTTTTCAGATGTAAGATTGCAGGTAATTAACCTAGAATGACAAGGATGCTACTCCTCCTTAACGAGCCAACAGCCACACCTTGTCAACCAGTATAAATACTGTATATGATGGACCATTGGTCACCAGTCAGCTCAGAAGATTTCTCTTTGTTGGTAAGTAAATTGACAATATGAATTTGTTTATCATACATTAAGATATATTTTGTCACCTTGAACTTGAGCTGAAGCAACTATATATTTAATTGTTAGGGCTGTCAAAATGTTTAATATTTTAATCAGATGAATGGAATTACAAAGATGACATTTATTAATCACAATTAATCAACTATGCAACTAAGTCTAAAATATGCCAATTTGTACACTATTTTGACTGAAAGATAAATGACAGGACACGATTATATACAGTGTATGTGTTAGCAGTTGCACGGATAAAGAGACAATTTAAATCAAGCTAAAAGATAGCCTAACAGTCTCTTCACTAGTAGCAAAACATTTGATAAACTTTAACCTTATGAGCAATTACGGGTTGCGTTCAAAGACACCACGTAACTGAAATGCACTAGTTACCATGACTGTTATTTTTGACAGCCATAACAATTATGTCCAAGCTCAAAAAGTCTTGGCTTCAGGATTCCTGAGTATTGGTCCTGATCAGCTTTGAGTCATTTGAAATCTTAACAGAGCCGAGCCAACATATCCGGAAGACAAATAGGTGCAAATTGGTGTTTTGCCTGTACTGTGTCAACGTGAGACACAACAGATTTGCTGGCTCAGGCGCTTTTAGAATATTGAAATAAACATTTCTATATAGACTGTAATGAGCAAATTGTAGACCCTTTCTACAAACAAGACAAGGATGAAATCTAAAGTGCAACATTTGCTTAAAATGTGTAGCTGACATCGAACTTTTAAAACGTGTTATGTCGTTTTCTTTCACAGGGCAATACAGTAATAACTTTTTTGTATTATTTCAGATGCACTTTGGTCACTGAATACATCTTTACCCACTCTCCCTGCTAAAGTAAGGAAAACACATTTTGCCTGGATGGTGGCTGAGATGGGGGGGGGTTGGGTCGGGGATCTGCTATAATACCAACATAATAATCCCAGGAGATGAAAACTAACAGAACTATTACAGATAAACTAGATGGTTAACAAAAGGCACACAGGGAAGTAGCTGACAAAAAGGGCAGAAATGGCAAATATTTTTGTTATTCAAGAATAAAAACAATTGTGGAAAAAATCAAGTTAGCAGGGAACCAAAACAAAAACTAAAAGTACAAAGAACAGAAAGCGAAAGCGCAGCAGGTAATCCTGTAAAACAAACGAGATATTAGGCAGGTTCCCCTCTTCACATTTTGGGGCACGGTACCCTACTTTCCACCCTGGAGGCCATTAGGGTAAATGGGACCAGCTGTAAAAAAACATAAGAAAGTCTTTACATGCTAAAACTAACTAATGGTCCTACCTGGAACAGAGACCAGGTTATACAGCGCCAAGACAGACAGCAGCAATAATAGTCTGCCATGTTTGTTTTTTTGTTGTTGTTTTTTTCTTGGCGGTTGGCAAGCAACTTATGGTGAGCATTACCGCCCCTTCTGATTAGGAGTGTGGATCGAGATGCTAAAAAAAACAAAAAACAGAATATATATAAAAATAACATCAAATAAATACATATTTTTTAAATACAAATAAATACATAACATAAAAAATACAAAATACACTAATTAATAATAGCTAACTAATTAAAACAACAACCTTCAAAGCAATACTACTACACATACACTACCCAACCTAATAAAATACTACTACTACTAATTAATAAACTACATCCTTTTATCTAAACCTGTTTTCCTTAAGAATTTGTGTATTTCCCTTACACCCATATGCTTTGAATCTACCCTTAATATATCCTCTACTACCATCACAATATTCTTTCTAATTTCCTCTTCATTTTTTCCCTTTCATGACTATACTTACTACAGTCAAGTAATACGTGCTCTATGTTTTCTACTTCATTACAATAGTCACACAAACACAGTACTGTGTTTACTATATTAGTATTAGAGAACTATTTAGATATGTGTGCCCAAACCTCATTCTTGTGATGATATCTTCTTCTTCTTTCCTATTTCTACTAGCTTCCCTTCTTACTCCTACATACCTCTGAATCTTATAATATTGTCTACCTTTTGGGTCACTATTCCATTTCTCCAGGGTCTGCCATTCTGGCAACAGGTGCCTTAAGTAGGCTCTAACTAGGGGGTTGGGCCGGAGGCGGAGCTCGGGAGAGAGCCTCAGGGAATCTGGGGGAAGAAAGGGCCACACCGCCACGCCTGTTTGCCCAAATGTTACCTATTTTACCTATAAAATGTGCTGCTTTTACTAGTTTATGCTTTCACTTGCTTTTTGCTAATGTGACAAAACTCATGTCAGAGGTCATGATATGAGACCATTTAGTAGCAGACAGTCAAGTATTAACTCCTTTTTTTCTTCATCTTTACAGCAACAACATGCAGAAGCTATTTCTTCTTGCAGGTGAGGCGCAGAAATGTGTTTTTTAAAGTTCATCCCAAATAGTTTGACTTTTAAAGGAACCAAATGAAAACATTTCTGATTAAGTTTGTCATTTAAAGGTCTCTGTGTGATCGCCGCTGGGTTGGGTAGGTCTTGCAATAATTAGTGGACAAATGAACAAGTCTTTAAACTCTAAATGTATGGCAGTTATCGCTTTCAAATCACACTGATTCTACAAACTTGAATGTTCCATACCATATCCATACTCTATTGTTTATTAGCATCTGTACATTACGTAGCTTTTTCATCTGGGTAATTCTAAATTCTTTTCTGGGTAACCTTTGCTTAGCCTTTTTTTACGCTTTAGATCTTTCTTTTGTTTTTGCTCATTTTGCTTTTATACGTTGAATTTCAATCTACACACATGGGTCTATGTATTGCTGCTGTGATGCTTTCATTTCCCTCACAGAATCAATACAGTGTATTTCTTTATTTAGTCATTTACTACTTCATCACCCTGTTTCCTCATTTTCAGGCTCGCCCAAAAGTCTGGTGGCTCTCTTTGACAGTGGCAAAGCCCAACAGGCGTCACAGTTCATCAATGCCCAGCTGCCTACTCATCTGATCTACAGCTTTGTCACCATTAACAGCAGCGGAATATGTGACATAGATAGTCACAAACAAAAATTCAAGGCTTTCAACAGTCTAAAGACGAGGTCAGAGCTTGTGAATGCACATCTTTTGCTGAGGATCTTGTTATGTTTCCTGGACGTGTCATCAAAAGTAACTACTTAACATGAATGTGCCAACAGCAATCCACAGCTTAAAACCCTTCTGGAGGCGAGGATGAGTAGCAGCAATGTGTAAGTTTCAAATGTTATACAATATATACTCTTGTATAGTTTTGAATACATAGGCTTTGTTGAAGAAAATACAAAACTACTGTGTTGCATTATATATGACACATCATCCATTTAATATGCAAGCACATTATGCTTATCTCACCCTACAGCATTTGCCAGTAATATTACAAAAACATCTTTTGTGCAACTCATTTTGTTGTACCAGCCTTTGTTAAAAAAAAAAAAAAAAGCACTTGTTTTTCTTGTCTCAAGCGGAGAGGCCGTTATTACTTCTATCGTCAATACGGTAAAGCTAAATAATTTTGACGGGCTAAACATCTACTGGACAAGTAAGACTGACTCAGACTTCTCACAATTAATCCAGGTATGTTCTTCCAGATAAAGTATGTCTTATTGTACATGTTTATCCAAGATTTCACAGTGCTTTTTTATCATATAGAAACTCAAAGGGGCCTTCAACAATCCGGCTTCAAGTAAAATTCTACTGCTCACTGCTAGTGTCTCTGCTGACTCGGCAGTCATTGCTGCCAGTTCTCAGGTTGCCAACATTGCCAAGTAAACACAAATGTCATTTCCAGGTGATTTGTACAATTTGCTGCTTGCATGCTTTGATCAGCATGAACTTTTGTGTTTTATCAGCGACGTAGACTTCTTGAATGTTTTGACAGCCGAGCTTGACATTAAGCCCAGCAACCCAAGTTTTCCGGACACGGTCAGTCACAACCAGCTCCTTCCACTATATACTGTTTCGATATTTATCTGACGTCATCAGCACTATTTAGGTCTCTGTTCTCTTTTTCCTTGACATTTTGTCCATATTTTAGATATCTGCTTTGCAGTCCTGGGCTGAGAAGGGAGCACCAAATAATAAGCTTAACTTGGGAATTCCTGCATTAGGAGAAACTGATGCTTCCTCGATCAATTACAAGGTAGGAGACGAACTCAGCACCAGCTTCCGCTATAACAACTGAAAATACTTAATGTCAAAATGTGTCTCTTTTTTACAGTTATGTGACCAGAAGCCGAGTGATTGGTTTAGCTATGACAACAAGGACACTATCATTGCAAAGGTAAAGGCCACCTTAACCAAACACAAAAATCTGAAACAAAGTGGCAACATTGTACTATCTCATTAAAATGATCGTTGCATTGAAAATTCATTTTTCACTCATGCTACTACAGTGGTTCTGACAGCCTTTGATATCATGTAAAATATCTACCCATCTATTATACATCTTACTCAACTGAACCTTTCATCGGATCACATAATTCCCAAATAACTTCAGGGCCTAATATGTTTACATTCTTTTGTCTCTCAAATTTGCTGTTAACATTTTTCTCTATGGGCCATACAGGTTGCGTATATAAAGGAAAAGAACTTTGGAGGAGCCTATGTCATGCCGATCAAGCTGGATAACGTGAATGGGATCGACTGTAGTATGGGCACAAATTCTAACATCCAACTACTGCGTGATCAGCTGGATAAACAACCATGAATTTGGAGGATGAATTGCACCGGCATTATGATGATTCATTTTTCACTTGCTTACTACAAAGATAAATGGTTTCATGATTGAAAAATAGGGACCTACCTGTACTACGTATAAGAAGAAATACAATATTATGGTGTTTCGGGGGCGCTTTAATTCATTTCTTGCTCATTGGCTATGGAAATATTAATAATAGGGGTCGTATTATAACACCAGCAGTTAAGTTCTGTATACATTTATGACAATGTAATTGTTACCTCACTGTGGGACTAATCTTACTTTGATTGATTCAAACATAGTTATTTGTGCTGTAATCAGGATCTGATTATATAATGATGCAGGTGCATTATTGTGACCAAATGTTCATGAAGACCATCATAGCAGTGACACATATCAGACTGCATTTCGCTGATGGTTCTTGGTTTATTGGGTGATTGTGGGTAACCCTCCCAAAAACAATAAAATCTGTCAATAACTGACACTGAAATTCAACAATGATTGTTGTCAGTCTCTGCTGTGTTGCAAAAGCAGCACATTTGCAAAGCCAAGCCTTTGTTTGGATGACCCCTTGTGGTGAATGTTCTAATACCTAAATATGGTAAAAGAAGACTACTGTACAAATACAGTATTTTAAACGTGTCCATTTAAGAGCAAATCAGTGCAACTCTTCATTTGTATTGCATTTATCAGCACTGCTATCCAATAATCATAAAATATAATGACACAGATGCATTGCAGTGGAACAATAGACATATGGAAATAATGCCTTAAAAATATGATTAAGATTTGTTGAGCACAGTGTTGAAAAGAAACCAATGAGGCTTTCCCGGGCCAAATACTATGTTTTAGAATGAATACTGAGCCCACAATAAGGATTGTCTTACCATTAGATGAGTGACAAAGCTATTGTCCTGCTACCATACCTGCTACATTTGCATTTGTAAAACAAGCAAAATGGCAACCGGTCCAGGGGTCCACAGCGGCACTCGTATCACGTCGGGATGGTGAAACAGATGGTGGGGCCGTGTCCTCTGGAAGGAATAGAGAGGAAAGGGGACCGGGTGGGCTAGAGCTGGGTGCAGACAAGTCCAAATACCTATGTGTTTTGATCTGACAGTTCTTAAGTAATTTTGATCAAATGTAAATTTACTACAGCTTCTGCCCTCATTAATACGGCAGCTCAACTCCGATGGAAAAGACAGCCATACGTCACTGGCTGACGCTGACAACCTCAAGTAGGTTGGATTGCGATGTTAATAGTGTGCGTGAAGTATGTAATGTGCAGTTCCAATAATGCCTCCCACACTGTTACTTCCATATTACTGTATTATCATTCATAGTAGCTATGGCATTGTTCTAACTGGTTCATGACTGCCATGTTCTCTCGAGACTGCGTTTCTCCAAGTGAGAAATCTCATCACGTCTCAATATACAAGATTGTAAAACATGACTACTGTAGAACCCAGTGACGAACTGTCAGGAGGGAGAGGTACCAGAAAACAAATAATATAAAATACATAATAAAATAAACACAAATGATAAATATTGATACAAATATTAATACTTGTCTGTTTAACTGTATTCCTCAAAAAAAATTGAGGAATACTCTTTAATCAGAGTATATTTAATCAGGGATATTGATCTTAACAGTTAAGTAGCAGAGGGGGTTGTTAATCAATTTCAGCTGCTTTGTTGTTAATGAAATCAACAATAATTGCATCAGAGGGGAAACAATGAGACAGACCCCAAAACAGGAATGCTTTTCCAGCTTGAGGCCACTGACTCCTCATCTCTTTTGGCTGATTTCTTACTGACTGACTTTCTACTGCTGTAGTTTTTCATTTGGGTTGGATCAACATCTCTGTTGATAGCACGGTGCCCTACTTGGGTACTACAGAGGTTGCACAAGTAGCAAGTCGTCAATCTCCTCCAGGATGGCACATCACTACGTACCGTTGCAAGAAGGTTTGCCATGTTTCCCAGCACAGTTAGGTAAGAGCATGGAGGAGATTCCAGGAAGAGAGGTAGTTATGCGACAGATGTGAAAGGGTCCGGAGATGCCGTGGAAAGCCTTAGGCTCCCTGCATGACCGGTTTGATGGTGGGTCAGTGATGGTCTGGGGAGGGATATCCCTGGAAGGACGCACAGACTTCTACAGGTTAGATAATGGCATAATGCTATTAGATATTGCGATGAAATCCTTGGACCCATTGTCAGAACCTATGCATGTGCAGTGGGACCTGGGTTAGGCTAGCTGAGCTTCTCTTTTTGGCTTTGTGTACACCTTGAGTACAATGAGTTGGATCTTGGGGCCTTCCAGTTTCTAGGCCCTGATAAGAGTTGTCAAGTGACCTAGAAGCTCTACCTGTATTGACCACTAGGGGAAGCCAGAATGCAATAAAGAATATTTCTACAAGTGTGTATTGGGGGGATGCATAGATAAAATGGTGGGTTAAAACACAACACATCAAGGAACAGAGAACAGTCTTAACAGTCTACCATGCTTATGCTATATCTATCGCTTTAAGTTTGTAACCATACAACACAAGTGTTGTGTACTCATGTAAAAGTACATATGCATTTATAGGACACACACACACACAACCGCACTACACAACATTAGGGACCTTGGCTGAAAACTATTGCTTTGCTACAACACTTATTATGAATATAATCAGTATTAACCAGATACATGGTTCTTTAGCAACTTTTATAACCGTTTTGGATCATTATATACCATCGGGAATTATTCAAAGACTGTACATGTGAAATGTGTTAATCATACAACTCTGATTGCTTTAAATAAGAAGTATGTATTAAAGTGATATACAAGCCCCTACACCAGGTAGTAGAGGGTAGTCTCAGCAGCGTCAGCCTAGTAAAGTTTCTGTGAGCATCACTTGCAGAAACGGCATATACCAAAGTAACCACTGTCCTGCACAGTGCAGAAATGGGTTCTGGAAGTCCAAATAAGGACTTCCGGGAAGGAGTTGTCCAATAGCAGGACAGCTCACTGAGTTATACATGGTCTGCCTAGAAGGGGTTAAATTAATAAAGAGTCTGAATAGGTTGGGAAAAAGGCCGGGAAGAATTTCATCTAAAGGGGAATTCCACCAGAGGGTAGTTTTGGGGAAATTCCACTAGACACAGGATTGGCTGTGCATTTGGGGAAATTCCACTAGGCACCGGATTGGCTGAGCAGTTGGGGAAATTCCACTGGGAAGATTTGGAAAATTCCACTAAACAAGGGATTGGCTGTGCATCTGGTGGTGGTGGCAGAGCAGGGAAAACCACTCCCACAGGAAAGATGGCATAAAAGGAGACTGCATTTGATCGTCAGGGATTTTTGCCACTCGCGGAGCTGTGTGCTACTCGCTGAAGCATTAAGCCTGGTTGGTTCTGCCGGCTGACTTTGTCCGCTGGGTCCCTCTAACGGGTTCCTCTATAGTGTTAGGACTTCCGAGACGCTCTGGCTGCTGATAGATAGATTGGAACCCACCAGTAGTCGTCTGTTATAGCGGTCTGGAGGAAACTTCAGATGACAGACGAGCTGGCAGCATAAAGAGAGAACCTTGAGCTGTGGAGCTACCCGAAGGAGAGCTGAGCCCGGGGGTATATAGAACCAACCACAGCAGCCAACCTATTCCTTGCCACTTTCGGGAGCAACTTACATCCATGAGCCCTCCCAGGGGAAGCCGTCAACCTGATCACTCGCCGTCCCTTTCCCCTGGGTTAGGAATAATCCCCAGCAGAGAACGTATTCTTACTGGACTTACCTATTTACTACCTGGCATCGCCTTCTGGGTGGGATTGAAATACTTGGTTTCCAGATAGGACCTGGTCCTCACCTAGAGGTATGTAGGTGGAACTCAGGGTAGTTCATCTTTAAAGATAATTGTCCTTATATTCATTGTTCACGCAACAGTTCACACTGTTTTCAGTGCGGAAGGGGGCTTGCTGACCTCGACTGTGGATATAGTTGGTCGGTGGAAGGAATACTTTGGGGCCCTTCACAATCCCACTGACATACCTTCCGTAGAGGAAGCAGAACCTGAGGATACGTACGTGGACAGTTCTATTACCGTGGCTGAGGTAATTGGGGTAGTTAAATCACTCCCCAGTGGCAAGGCTCCGGGGGGTAGACGAGTTCAGCCCTGAATTCCTCATGGCTCTGGATGTTGGGGGACTGTGTTGGTTGACACGCCTCTACAACATTGCATGGAAGTCGGGAACAGTACCTCTGGACTGGCAAACCGGGGTGGTGGTCCCCATTTTTAAAAAGGGTGACCGGAGGGTGTGTTCCAACAATAGGGGATCACACTCCTCAGCCTCCCTGGGAAAGTCTACTCCAGGGTGCTGGAGAGAAGGGTACGACTACAGGAGTTGCAATGTGGTTTTCGTCCCGGTCGCGGAACACTGGACCCGCTCTACACCCTTGCAAGGGTACTGGAGGGTATGTGGGAGTTTGCCCAACCGGTCTATATGTGCTTTGTGGACTTGGAAAAGACATTGGACCGTGTCCCTCGCGGTGTCCTGTGGGGGGGTGCTCCGGGAGTAGGGGATTGGTGGTCCGCTACTACGTGCCATTCGGTTCTTTTACAATCGAAGCAGGAGCCCGGTTCGCATTGCCAGCAGTAAGTCGAGCTTGTTTCCGGTGAACGTTGGCCTCCGCCAAGGCTGCCCTTTGTCACCGATTCTGTTCATAATTTTCATGGACAGAATTTCTAGCCGCAGTCAAGGCGTTGAGGAAGTCCAGCCTGGTGACCTTAGGATCGCGTCTCTGATATTTTCAGACGATGTGGTCCTTATGGCCTCATCAGGCTGTGACCTTCAGCGTTTACTGGAGCGGTTTGCAGCTGAGTGTGAAGCTTCTGGAATGAGACTCAGCACCTCCAAATCCGAGGCCATGGTTCTCAGTTGGAAACGGGTGGACTGTACCCTCCGGGTTGGGACTGAGGTCTTGCCTCAGGTGGAGGAGTTCAAGTATCTCGGGGTCTTGTTTACCAGTGAGGGAAGGTTGGAGCGTGATATCGACAGACGGATCGGTGCAGCGTCAGCAGTAATGCGGTCGCTGTACCGGAAGAGAGAGCTGAGCCGGAAGGCAAAGGTCTCTGTTTACTGATCGATCTACGTTACCACCCTCACCTATAGTCATGAGTTATGGGTCATGACCAAAAGAACGAGATCGCGGACACAAGCAGCGGAAATGAGTTTCCTTCTTAGGGTGGCTGGACTCACCCTAAGAGATAGGGTGAGGAGCTCGGCCATCCGGGAGGAGCTCAGAGTAGAGCCACTGCTCCTTCACATCGAGAGGAGCCAGTTGAGGTGGCTCGGGCATCTAGTCCGGATGCCTCCCGGGCGCCTCCCTGGTGAGGTGTTTCGGGCATGCCCAGCCAGGAGCAGGCCCCGGGGAAGACCTAGGACACGTTGGAGGGACTATGTCTCTCAGCTGGCCTGGGAACGCCTTGGTCTCCTCCCGGTGGAGCTGGAAGAGGTCGCCGGAGACCGGGAAGTCTGGACTTCCCTACTGAAACTGCTGCCCCCGCGACCCGGACCCGGATAAGCAGAAGAAAATGGAATGGAATGGAATATTCATTGTTGTCTGGTTGTATGCCCTTGCTAATCTTTTCTAATAAAACCTGTCATCTACTGTAACTGGTTCTGGTACCTAATATAAACAGGTCCCTCTTTATCGCTAGCAGATAGGTAAATTATCCCAGGTCATTTCCAAGAGCAACAAACCATTTAGAGGGGGAGCAGTCGTAAAAGGCAGAGGGTCTGGTGTCGCTCGCGACCAAAACTAGTGGAGCGCTTACTCTGGTCGTGTGCGATCCGGGTGCAGCGGAGCCGCCTTTGCCAAAGTCAAGGCTGTGAGAACCTGGGTGAGTTCCCCTCGCCCCTGACTAAGAAGGTCTCCTACCCTCAAGGGGGAGATTTAACCCTTTACACGGAGTACTCACGTCAGGGAGGTGCGCCTGCCTCGTCTCCCACGAGGACGGGGTAAGGGTCTTGCACCACCTGGGTAACAAGGGTTGTAGACAGAGTTGATACGAATTAAGGGGAAGACAAAGCAAATACAATAAAAGGAAATTAGGGCAGATGGGGGCTTTTCAAATTCTGGTTATATGTACAGTATGTGGTCGCATGGAAACAGAGTGGAGAGCAAGTTGGCCTCACTGTCAGGAGGTTGAAGGTTGAAATCAATGTTTGGGCAACTCTGTGGGTTTTGATGGATACTGTATTTCCTGTATGATTCCAACTGTTTAACATGTTCTTATTTTTAAAAATTGCTGAATTTGCACATTTTCCTGATCAAACCTGAAGTGGTCCCTTCACATACACACGATCCGGTTTAAGGCAGAGCAAAGAATGTACTTTTTGAGAATGCTCAAGAAGTTCAACCTGCTCAAGGAACTGCTAACAACCTTCTACAAAGCCATCGTACACAGTCTGTTCTCTGCTCCTCCATCACAGTTTGGTTTGGCTCAGCTACCAAACTGGACAGAGCAGACTGCAACGGACAATCAGGTCTGCAGAGAAAATAATTGAATCCTCCTTAGAGGAACTGCACAGGTCCAGAGCCAAGAAGAGGGCAGGCAACATCTCTGCGGACCGCTCACACCCCGACCACAAACTGTTTCAATTCCTCCTTTCCGGTAGGCGATACAGAGCACTATTCACCAAAACAACCAGGCTCAATAACAGTTTGTTTCCCGTCTGTCAAACTATTGAACTCCTAACAACCCCCCTGCTATTTTGTACCCATGACCATTTCCACTACATCCTATGTTCCTTACCTTGGATGTTAACACTGTCAACTTCAATTGCTATTTTTGCACTTATGATCATTTGCACTACATACTCTTTGGACATTACTCTGTGAATTGTATTGTAACCTGCAACATTGTAAATACCATAATAATTCAGTATATCATGTATATAATCACAATTATATACACCCCATGTAAATATGTATAGTACTATTCTCCTGTTCCCCACTATGTACACTTATTACTATTATTGTAACAGAGAATGATATTGACTGGAGTCAAATTCCTAGTGTGGCAACACATGTGATGGCGAATAAAGATGATTGTGAATTCTGAACTCTGAAATATAGAGCAGAAACTTTAGTGACATTGCACAAGTGTGTCTTGTCAGCTTAGTGCGTAAGCTCTAACTTCAGTCTGAACGCACTTAGTGAATGCACTCAGATCATGGCGCATGCCAGTATCTGCTTGTTACCATGTCACCCATAATATAATGTTGCGTAAACATTTATTATACACCATGATTTTTAACAGTCTGTGTAATATCTTTAATGCAAGTGTGGCATCATTATTCTTGCTAATTGGACAATAAAATGGGTGGCGCTGTGGTACTTTCCTCATCCAGATAGGTGGGACAAGCGTGAGGTGGGAGATGCTTGTCATTGTCATCATTTGATAGAGAGGAAAAACCTCCGGCTTCAGGGATGTCAGGGTGTTGACAGCAGCAATTAAATGTAAGATATTACTTTGTTCTGCAGAATTAATAAATTAATATGACTGCCAAGGCTTATTTACTCTTATTATGTCTACTATATTGGGTAATATGTGCGTAAAGGTGACTTTAGGGGTATTTTGCATGTCAAGATGCCTCTAATAATGTTAAAAAACATATGGAGGATTATATATCCAAGATCACCAGAATGTGATCGAACTGTGCAGCTTAAGGGGCATTTGACTGTACTGTAATTACTCGACACTTTGCGCTTCAAATTTTGCTGCTTCAGTCATGCTATTTTGTGACTGTATATGGCCTATTATTAGTTTTTTTTTTAAATGCATATTTAAACAAATGTTACACATTCTTTGCCTAAATTAAGCATTTTGAAGCATAAAAACTTGCACTTGCACAAAAAGCTTAATAAACTAAACTACAAATTGTGTATTCAAAAGAAGCACATGCGTCTTCCAGAGACACTTTTCATCAAACCAAAATCCTAGGTACATAAATTATTTTACTCGCTCAATATTTTTTCCATATATTGTAAATGTAACATTACCAATTTTCCTTTTCTTAGTAATAATCATGTAACACGTCTTACTTACGGACATTTTAAAACCCCAGTTGTAAGACCATTGTTTGACTTTGTCAATAGCACCCTGGATGCAGCTGACTACAGGGCTGACAGTTCTCCCTCGCTTCCATATGGCCCCATCATCTGCATATTAAGATGCTCCAATATCTCTGCCAACATTAACAAATATGTAATTAATCATGATATTAAACAATATGGGGCTAATCGAGCTGCCTTGTGGGATACCATTTGAGATGCTGTATTCTTCTAATATGGCATCTCCTACTTTCACTCTAAATGTTTAATTGGATAGGAAATCCAGGACCCAGTTATACAGCCTGCCTCCGATGTCCAACTTTTCAAATTTAATTAGCAGTCCTTCATGCTGCATTGAATCATATGCCTCCTCAATGTCAAAATAAACTATTACCATTGCTTGTTTACCGTTGACAGCTTTCTCTGCTTCATTGCTAACTTTAACAAGTGCATCTGTGGTTGACCAACCTTTTCTAAAGCCACTTTGACAAGAGTTTATCAGAATGCAGTCTTTCAGCAACAGCAAACAAATAACATTGTGTCCACACAAACAGAGGCCACTGGCTGAACTAAATAATCAAACACCAAATGAGGTGCAGGTGTGTAGAAGCAGGATGGTAAAGGTAGCAGAGAACAGAACATGACAAAACAGGAAGTGCTACCAAAATAAGACCACATAACCCGGAACTAAGGCACAAGGATCAAAAATGACAGACTGTCATGCAAACAAAAACATGAAGTGTGACAAGAAAGTTGAAACTTGAAACGTCTCTTCCTGTGCACCAGCCAATAAACTCCCCTAAGACACAGAAACACACACGAGCCAATATCTTTGAAGGCTTATTTACTCTTATTATGTCTACTATATTGTATAATACGCGAGTAAAGGTGTAGGGGTATTTTCCATGTCAAGATGGTTCTAAAAATGTTAAAAACATATTCAGAAGGACGTAAACAAGTTTTCTATGCTAAGTGATTGCATTTATTAATAAGTAATCCTACTTTGCAAAACTTCCGATTTCCCGCAATAAATGAGGGATTACTGCATAGTCTGCATTACCTTCCTGCTGAAGGTGAGACCTATGTGCAATATAATTTTAGGTTGACCTGAGCTGCTCAATCAAGATAAATCTTTGTTGTTGTTTTTTTTTGCTTTATAGAAAAACAGTAACAACTGACAAGTTTTCAAATCAAATTATACATGCAAAAGATCTACTGTATGCATGTGGCATTGGACAAGTATATGTGCACGTGTGCATGCGTGTGGGTGTGTGGCTGTGTGTGTGTATTGGGGGATGGGTTGATCCTCAAGTATGCGCTCATACTTCAGTGATATCACTTTAACAGGCTAGTTCTGAAATATCTTCATCTGATTGTTAGCCATGCATTCAAAAAGTTGTCTGAACACTCACGTAACACTGGTTTCCATTTCAGGGTAAAGGGTTAATAGGAATGATATGGTCGATATGCAACAAATACAACACAGCAGAGACAAAAAGGCTGCCTCGGCCTTCATCAGACGGAAAAATATAAATAATGCTGTAATCTTGACCTGAGAAGAAGGAGAAAGTATTTTATCAGTTTTGCTTGAGACAAAATAGGCATGCTGCTATCAGTGCTTTTCTCTTCAGTGCCTTGAATTAGATTACCTAAATAATCTTTTGCTCCAATTTGATTAAAAAGGTGCTTCAGAATAAAGTAAAGCTCCCACAATGTCAATAACTGCAGCCGAAAATGATGCTACAGAGTATGTTTATATCACTTATATACATTTGGAATTTTTACAAAAATACACGTTGGCAAGAAAATGATCTTTGAATATTTTTATTTAAATAAAGCCGGGCGAAGACCCCGGGGAAGACCTAGGACACGCTGGAGGGACTATGTCTCACAGCTGGCCTGGGAACGCCTTGGTGTCCTCCCGGTGGAGCTGGAAGAGGTCGCCTGAGACCGGAAAATCTGGACTTCCCTACTGTCAACTGCTGCCCCCGTGACCCGGACCCGGATAAGCGGAAGAAAATGGAATGGAATATTCATTGTTGTCTGCTTGTATGCCCTTGCTAATCTGTTCTAATAAAACCTGTCATCTATTGTAACTGAACAAGAGTTGGTGTTAAGCATTTTCTGCGATACAAAAGAGTAAGCGGTGTGATACAGATTAAATTCCTTGGAGGTTGTTCTGGTACCCAATATAAACAGGTCCCTCTTTATCGCTAGCAGATAAGTAAATTACCCCAGGTCATTTCCAAGAGCAACAAACAAAGGATCATGGAATATTTTTATTTAAATAAAAGTTTTGAAGATGAAAATAGGGTTCTGTATGGCAATAGCAAATACAGAATTGAGTCAATATTAAGACATAATTGGCAAGTCCACATAAGTACTTTTGCTTTATAATAAGCAAAGAAAAGATATGTATAAAAAGTAAGCAAGGGAGAAAACATTTTGTTTTGGAAACTGAAATGCTCTAGGAAGGACTGTGAAATCAAATAATAGAGCTACAGGTGAATTTTAGAGCGTGTTTCAATTTCCCTTGGATGCTACTCACTGGTGTCTTTAGAGGCAGACAAGCTGGCCGTCCCTTAGGCTGGGGTTTCTGTTTACTGCTACAAATGAAAGTTGAGGCACCCCTCTCTGAGAGCCATCCCTCCATCTCTGTGCTTACGCCTGACCGTGCTCACACTGTTGCCAAGCAACATGCTAAATTCCAGTGTTCTCTATTACCAGACAACGCCGGGCTTCTTGGTGCAGACCTACAAATCATCAAGTCCTCCATTAGCTGAGCTGTGAACAAATAGTAATGCTCAAGTGAATACATCAACAGCAATATGAAAATAGCCTTGAAGCAAACAGATACATCCACACAATACATTTTATGTTACAAATAGAAATGTCATTGGGGCAACTTGAAACGAAAATTGTAAGGAGGCGGCGGATGACACTATCCTTTCCCCAGACAATACCAGCCTGTTTGTGTGATTCTGCTTCCCCTTGTGGAACAGCATCACCTCAGGACCTTTGTGTTAATGCTAACAAGGCAGACAGATTGCATAACCACCTACAGACCAGGTTCACATCAAGGACCATGTGAAACTAAACTACAAATGTGCAAAAGGGAATGGATCACAGGGGCCTTAAGATGATGCATTCGGGGTTCATGTTACACCCACTAAAGTTAATCACGCAATTTAGTCTTGGAAGATTTCATTTATATTGGTGTTTAAATCCTTGAATGTCAAAATCTGTCACCATGAGGGGTGATTCCCCGGAAAAATGTTTGTACGTCAGATATTGCTTTACCGTCAATGTTAAATTTTCCCCTTCTATTTGGTGTTAAATTAATATGCAGATTTAAACTTTAGTCACCATGAGTGGGCATCAAAGTGAAGCTCAAACTCAGCCCATTTTAATTGAAGGGTGCTAACATCAGACTGGAATAAAAGATATGTAGAATGATTACTTATGTACTTATTAGTGCTCCTGTGAAACTTTATCAAAATGCAAATGCAAATTTTTGACCTAGAAACAATACAATTTATTATCCATCCATCCATCCGAGGTCGGGTCATGGGGGCAGCAACCTAAGCAGGGAAGCCCAGACGTCCCTCTTCCCGGCCACTTCGTCTAGCTCTTCCCAGCGAATGCCGAGGCGTTCCCAGGCCATCTGAGAGACATAATCTCTCCGTGTCCTGGGTCTTTCCGGTTGGACGTGCCCTGAACACCTCCCCAGGAAGGCGTTCGGGAGGCATCCTAACCAGATGCCCGCGCCACCTCATCTGACTTCTCTCAATGCGGAATAGCAGCGGTTCTACTCCAAGTCTCTCCCGGATAACAGTGCTTCTCACCCTATCTCTAAGGGAGATCCCAGCCACCCTGTGGAGAAAACTCATTTTGGCCGCTTGTACCCGCGATTTTGTTATTTCAGTCACTACCCAAAGTTCATGACCATAGGTGAGGGTAGGAACGTAGATCGACTGGTAAATCGAGAGCTTTGCCTTTTGGCTCAGCTCTCTTTTCACCATGACACCCCGGTGCAGAGTCCGCATCACTGCAGACGCTGCACCAATCCGCTGTTGATCTCGCGTTCCATCCTTCCATTACTCGTGAACTGAACAAGACCTCAGGTACTTAAACTCCTCCACTTGAGGCAGGACCTCATCCCCGACCCGGAGATGGCACTCCACCCTTTCCCGGGCGAGAACCATGGACTCGAACTTGGAGGTGCTGATTCTCATCCCAGGCGCTTCACACTGAGCTGCGAACTGATCCAGTGAGAGTTGAAGGTCACTGCTCGATGAAGCCAACAGGACCACATCATCTGCAAAAAGCAGAGATCGAATCCTGCGGCCACCAAACTGAAACCCCCCAAGGTCCTGCCAGCGCCTAGAACTTCTGTCCATGAAAGTAATGAACAGAATCGGTGACAAAGGGCAGGCCTGGCGGAGTCCAACCCTCACTGAAAACGGGTCCGACTTATTGCCAGCAATGCGAACTAAACTCTGGCACCGGTCATACAGGGAAAGAATCGCATGGATTAGGTGGTCCAATACTCCATATTCCCAGAGCACTCCGCACAGTATTCCCCGAGGAACACGATCGAATGCTTTTTCCAAGTCCTGTCGTGGAGAATAATGAGGCCAAACACACCACGTAGTAGTAGAAGGAAAAAGGCCTCCCCATTTATTCGCACATGTCTTTTATACACTTCTGGTACGCCTCGATCTGCACGTACTCTCCTGGACTCCTTTCCATAAAAGGACAAAACACATGTAGACTGGTTGGGCAAACTCCCATGCACCCTCAAGAACCCTGCCGAGAGTACAGAGCTGGTCCACAGTTCCACGACCAGGACGAAAACCACACTGCTCCTCCGGAATCCGAGATTCGACTATCCGGCGGATCCTCCTCTCCAGAACCCCTGAATAGACCTTACCGGGAAGGCTGAGGAGTGTGATCCCACGATAGTTAGAACACACCCTCCGGTCCCCCTTTTGAAAAGCGGACCCACCACCCCGGTCTGCCAGTCCAGGGGCACCGACCCCAACGTCAACAATTTATTAACCAATTAATTATGTTAAATATTTCAAGTTGATTACGATAAAAAGGTTTTTTTAAGTGTGCAGGAGTAGGAGGTACATTGCTTCAGGCGAAATGTTTGAAGGGGTATGCCACTGTTGGGGAAAGTTTGGGAACCACTGAAGTAAGGTATATCGACCAGCATATCAGTCAAAACAATATTTAATACCGGGCCTCAGAACTTGCAGCTGTACTTAATAAAGTGTCCAGTGAGTGCACACCATATCGACACTTTCAAGCACATGGTTTGATTCAGCCCCACTAGTAGAATTTCAAATGGGTGATAATAAAGATGACGTGTTCAAATGCAGCATTCCCCTTAGTCATTAAAATCTTCGGTGACCTTCCTTACAACAAAGTTTGTGCAAGGACTCTTTCACCTCTACATTTGCACACACGCAGCATTTGCAGTCAATTAAGGGGCAACTTGTTGATCATTTTCAGTCTGTCACCGTTGAATATAGAAATGATGAGTATAGCAGATTTGAAATCCCTATCAGTGTTGAAAATATGTCCTCTTGTGCAACCACATTTGTTCACATGATGGTGCAGCTCTTTGATTTCTCCTTGCTGAAAGTGGAGGAGAGGAGCTCTGTCTTGCTGGGCATGTGTAGGAGTCTCTTAGAGAGTGGGCGAACCGGGCTGGGATTGCTTGCAGGCTGAAGTTTTTCCATGCAGGTCAGGGCAGCGGCACGAAATACACTATGAATGCTTTTCTCTGGCGTGAAGGCTGAGCACTCCAAGTACGTCTCAGCTCCAAGCTGTTTGGCCCAGGAACAACCCTGCAGTGAGGAAGGAAATTGCATCAATATTAGAGACCCACAAACACACACATTGTATATAAAGATGTGAAAAAGGGAAAAAAGAAGGCACCTGCTCATGGGAGATTGGCGTCTGTTTCTGACTGGACAGCTCCATGCGTGTGCAGATGTCTGTGCGCAGGTCTGTCTTACAGCCTATCAGCAGGATCCGTGTGCAGGGACAGAAGTCCTGGATCTCTGCTTTCCACTGCAAAAACAAAGGTTGCATTGCTTGCAGGGTTAGGGCATACAGTAATGTTTTGTGCCATATTCAGTGCGTGGTTACCTTCTTTAGCGCGTTGTCTATTGTGTCTGGTCTGCTGATGTCAAAGCATAAGAGGACTGCATCTGAATCACTGTAGCAGAGGGGCCTGACATTGTTGTAGTATGGCGAGCCTGCAGGGACAAAGCAGTATACAAACATGAAACAATGGCAAGGTTCTGTATATTATAGCTCTACATTTGTTACAACAAATTTCCTCTAAATAATGACCTCCAGTCTAATACACCAAGCCTCAATTATGGCCAGTTGAGTTAGCCCCAAATAAGTACCCCTTTTCTCTCCTCAGCGGCCATGTTTCAGTCATGTTACAGTCATCACAGTTCAAACATTGCACCCTCACACTATACCCTTTTTTTCTAAATTACTTAAAAAATGATTGCCGTTTCTTGGTTGAATATGACGTACTTTTAGTTTTTAAAATTGCAGTGATTTTTTGAGCGATGGTCTTAAAGTTTTCATCAGCTAATAAACAGTCTATTTCAATTAAATTGCTGTTTTTAATAAATTACTTTTTCAAAGTGCTTTTTGTCACACTCCCCCTACTTGCTTTTGCATATAGCTCTACTTAAAACCTCATTAGGATCCAAATGTGCAAAAGGTAAATTTTAGAAATTTTTCAACTCGTCTTAAAATTTTGATCGGGAGTGTATATATATATATATATATATATAATATAATTTTATTAAAATGTTTAATCACTGACAGCCCTAATTTGTATGTTATTTATACTGGGTAATACAATTGTAAAGGTGACAATAGGACTGTGATTTCATGTCTAGAGGGCTGCAATTTTGGTAAAAAAAACAGTTAGAAAGTCAAACAAGTTTTCTATGATCTAACACAAAAATACGCCATTTATTAATATTGAATAGTACGTTGCAGAAATTCACTTATCGTGGTTGGGTTAATTACCCGCGACATACACGAGACGACAGTACTGTGGATCCCTGCATACTATATTGACCATTATAAGGCATAAAAATGAGAGACGAGGTATGTGTGAGTGATGCCTCATCAAGCTGTACAGAACTCCACCGAGCAAAAAGCCATGTATGTCCGCACCTTGGAATTATTTCCATATTTCACCTCCAAATTATAACCGTACAATTTGCAATGACTGTAAAGTGTTTTGCTCTCTTTGTAATGCAGCTGTACTAAATAGTAGCACTAATTACTATGAAACAGGTACTGCTGCATGCTTTTTCCAGTGAATGTACACCACCTGCACGTCGCACAAAGCAGGAAACAGAAAAACAAAATAAGAGCACAAAACAGGAAACAATGTGACTAAGGAAATCTACAAAATAAAGTGGAACTGGTCATGTTCCACATGACCAGTTGGTGTTGCAACGGTTATGCAATGGAATGGTAATGCATCTTCCTTCAATGCTTTTTAAGTAATACAACATTTCAGGAAGCATCACGCAGTCACACAGCATTTTGGAACACTTTCTGTAACTTCCACTGCATATTGCAGTATTTGTCTATTTGTGAAATGCATGCAGTAGACAAATCATAATGTTTTCATTACTAGTTTGAGGGAAGAGCTGCTCCCTATGTCGGCATCGGTACCGAAATGCTGGTCAGTATCAGTAAGAAAGCCAACGTCAAGCATTTCTAGTAATGTAATGGGACAACACTGACAGGATGAAAAGAATCCCCATATTAAATCAGACAAATTCATGTCTTGTTAAAAATACAGAACAAATGTGAGGTATGCAGAAAACATATTTAACTTTTCCATAAAAAGCAACACTATTAAGACGCTATTTTGAGCCCCAGGAATGCTCCTGTGCTAAGAACAGACAGGATGTCTGTTGTCCATTGTCTTGCCTCTGCTACCTAAAAACTCCCACACACCACTTACCTTTGCCTTTTGCAAAATAATACCTTATACAACTCTTATGGTTTCTTGGGAATCAGAGCGTGGATCACATAACTCCAAGGAATGATGTAAGGCCTGAGAAAGAGGAGGAAGGAAGATACAACCGGGCAACCACCACCACCCACCTACACAAATGAGGCGCCCTGGCTGCACACACAAGCCAAACACACAGCATATATGTTAGCTGAGCAAATGCATTGATGGAAGTTACCTACTGTAGACGATTCACGACCTTTACCTGCTGCTGTTGACTATCATCTTCTAACCCATGGTTTCACTCTGTTAATTGTGTCAAGACACTTTTATAACTTAAAAGGAAGATCTAAGATCTATAAAAAAAAACAAAAAACAAAAAGCAAACAGGGAACTTTGTTGCCAAAGCACACAAACCTACGAAAACACAAGGACCTTTTTTTGGGCTGTGCAAACATAAGGCGGCAAGCAGGTCATGCATTTGTTTTCTCACAGTATCCCTCACTCGTGCCTTCTGTTCTCATAATAGGATAGGACACACACACTTCCACCCCCTACATGGTCCAGGCAACCCCCTCTCTCCAGTAAAAGAAGCCTTCCCCTCAAGCCAACTGGCACAGGTCAACATCCTCCTAGCACAGTCCCGCAGTGGATGCTGCTATGGAAGAAATCCATAATGATGTCGACGCATTTACACTTTACGTATTGTCATTATGTCACTGTGCCTTGCACTCTTTCACCCATTTATATATTCATTTTTAAGATAGACAGTGAACACAAAGTAAAGAACCATCTGGTATTCAATTATCATAACATTTGTTTGTGTTATCAATAGCCTACAATCAGTTATGTTAAATAAAAAAAACATTTAATTGAGTCTTAAGAATCATAACAATTGTGTGGGATTATTAGTTGATTATTGCGTCTTGAAGCAATAGAGGAAAAAATTTAGCAACCAGGAAAGGCGCTGTTGATTAGGCCACAACTAGCTTCAAGTCTAAAGAAGTGCAGTGTTTTCCACAGGATAGCTGCCACCATCTACTTTGCATAATTGGCCATGGCACATTTGCATGTGATTATGTTAACTGTATTAGACGTTGTAGGGGAGTGGAATAATGTTATGGGAGCAAAAAAAAAGATTAAAAAAAACATGAAAAGAACAACTTATATGTTCAGAATTACAAGTGAACTTTCTTTTGTTGCTTCTTTTTGTATTTTTTGTAGTGTCACAAAGAAGACGGAGGCGCCTGTGAGCGCCTTGAGGTGGAGAAGAGCAATTATATGCTTACCTGTCGGAGTCATGTTCATGTATTTGATTAATTGATAATGTTTTTCTCAAGCATTAAGATTTTGCACTTTGCTCAGCAGTTTTACCTTTGCCCCACCAGATCAGTTCAAGACTTGGTGATATTTTTAAAAGCCTCTACGTTTTAGTCTCATTACTAGTTTAGTGGGGGTTTGTTTTTTTTTTTTTTAAGGATGTCGACAGTTCTGATTACTTGCTAATAATATCGACACTATCGCTAAATTGGAATTAATAATCCCTCCTGCTACATCTTCTTATTCCCTGGCATGCCAGGTGTATATGAGGTGTGCTAACAAGCATAATTACACAGACAGTACCATCATGATGTGTTTATGAACGATGGCAAAAAGGTGCAGTCGTCACTCCGTTGTTCCACTTTCACGGCTTCACTGTACCACGTTTTTTCGAAATAAACAAATGAATAAATTAGCGCTGTTTTGTGTTCGGATATGGTCTATTATTAGTAAAAGAAATTTGCACATTCAACATATTCTTGGCATACATTAAACATTTGCAAGCATAAAAACATTTCCATGAATAAAAATATAAAGGTATTTAGAAAATTTAAACATTTAAAGATCTAATATTTAGTATTCTACAAAGCCATTAGGTGGCAGTAATGTTACTGTAGCGACAGGTGTATTGTGTACTCCTGACTATTTAGAGTGTGGGCTACAGAGGGCAGTGACATTCTGCATGCAGGGTTGGAGCTAACTTTTAGGAAACAGAAGGAGAGAAGAAAATGTGCTGGGGAGTGTTGAGCTGTTCATGCTGTGTTTTGGCCTGTGTTTTTATTTTCAGTTAAAAAGGCTGACTAATGTACAGCCATCCTGATGTGGCGGCTTTCAGCAGCCGTTACATTACATTGATACGACTATAGTCACCGCAGGAAGCATGCTGTCTAGAAAAAACCCCAAACCCAATTCTAACGTGTGAGTCCGTGTTATGTTTTATTTACGTCTAATGCCTCTCATTTTTTTTGTTATTAAGTCTAATATATTGGATAATACGAGTGCAAAAGTAACTAGACACACAAATTGTAAATGTTTTGGTGTTGACGAGAATCTTGAAGTTCCAGTGTCAATCTAACATAATTTGGAGTTGAGCATACATAATACCCTAAAGTTATGTAATTTAAGATACTGTCTGTTGTAAATTTGTGAATTTAACATTAAATGTACGAAGCCATCAACTTGTATGCATCATATTTTAAATTTTATATATTGTCAAGTAGAATATTAAAACATGTAAAATGTTAATGGTGCAACTCCTTTGAGAGTATTTAAACTGCAATATATGTATATAAGTCTGAGGTAATAAATGGACGATAATTAATTTGTAAGACCACACACTAGTGTTATAGAAATGTAACATTGATCATTGTAGATGAGTGTTAAATTCTAATTATTTACTCAATATTATTGTCATACTATGGATAAAAAACAAACAAGTAAACAATTAATGGCAAATGCTTTCACCGTTTATTTGACAAAAAAAAAAAATAAACACTTCAGGTTGGATTAACAATAAATGAATTAACAGGTTGAATGAAATCAAGTCTGCGATCATTTACATTTGATTATAATTTGATATCTCATTCACTTCTCTACTCTGAGTATTAAAGAAGTTAGAGCAAATTTCATAGTGGGAAATAGTGTCTTTGGTTCCAATTGCTTTAACTTTGACTGAAGTCGAAACCTGTGATCGCCCCACAGACCATGGCAAGTGCAACCGTACTACAAAATGTATAACTTAAGAGTGACATTAACCTAACTTAACTGTGACATTTGTTTTAAAAGTCAACAGAGTATCCATAATCCCAAGTGTCATAATTTTCATGCAGGCTTCGCACTAGCAGTGCAGTAGCACACTGTATTTGTTTCCATGCCACACTACAAATTGCATGTACTGTACACAGTAATTCTGGGACAAAATTAACATATTTGCACCATTACATTTAAATGAAATTTAATCTGCAAAAAGATTTTACAGTGAATTGATATTCTGCACAGCTTCTATCTTGTCCAGAAGCTCCAAACCATCAGCTTAAAAGATTTAGACCCCGTCCACATCTAGGCGGGTATCTCATAAAACGAAGGTTTTTTTCCACGTTTTTGCCTATCCTCCACACGCGTCCGCAGATATACGCCACTGAAAACGAAGGTTTTCAAAACCTCCGTGCAAAGTGTGGATCTGGCAAAAACTCCGGTTATATGTTTGCGTATAGACGCAATTAACCAGAGGTTTGCGTTTCCAAACGTCACTTCCAGCGGTGACGTCACAAACAACACACACTACAAGTTAACTTTGTATTCTAAATCAACGTTTATAAATAATCCTACCTCCTTGTGAGTCCACAACAACCAGCAGGGTGCCATGTTTTATGTTTGCGGAAGTAACAAGATGTAGAAATAACAAGATGACAGAGGATGATTCTGATTGGATGGAATTTTAGTAACGGTTGCCGCCTACATATTTGGCTTGTGGTTCCCAATGCATTTATCCGGTTACGTGAGGATGCGTTTTCTTTTTTAATACGAGGTCCTGTGGACACAGTTTTGTTCATAAACGGAGAGGGAGAAATATGTGTTTTTCAAAATACCCCGCTACGTGTGGACAAGGCATAAGTGGAAAATAGATGAATGAGATTTATGATATTACTTGTTGAATATTGACCATCTAAATTTACAGTGTAGATGTGTATTGTCTTTGTATACAGCAAAACATAGTTTGATGGCTCCACTTTTATGTTAACAGCTATAGAAATCCATCCATTTTCTCTGCTGCTTGTCCCCGCTAGCTTTGTGGCGATATTATAGACAAAATATACAGTATGGTGATAAGGTGCAGCAGAACAAACATGTGAGAGCTACTTTTACAAAATGAAAATTGTTTGTACTTCAGAATGCATGTCTTTCTAGTGTTATTATTAACTGAAAACCCAAATGAAAAGCGGGCTTCCGGGCACCTCATGTGGTCGTGGGGGAGGGGGGGGCACCAGGTGCCCGCGGGGACCACGCTGGTGACCCCTGATCTGGAACATACTTACTCTGAGTCATCTTGTCAAAAAGCTGTGAGTTGATTAAGAAAAATGGGAGGGAATGGCAAAGCAAATGCTCACCTGATGTGTCCCAAAGACTCAGCTCAACACGCTGGCCGTCAAGCTCCATACAGGCAGTGTAGTTCTCAAACACAGTCGGGACATATGTCTACAATTTAAAGAAGTCCTTTTATGAGACTCATTTTCAAACAAAACATTATCATTTTATTGTCGGCCCAGCATTGCCAGTGATGTTGGATTAAAGCTGATAGCATCACCAGTCTCTGATGTAAGACGCTTACTTGCATGCATCATAGTCAAAATATTAAACATAGCTGTAGATTTACATCACTGTACCACAATGATAGGCATATTGAGTACCTTTTAATGGGCTCTCTAAAGGCATGTTTCATTTCATTAAATGGCCAAGCGTTACAGCCATATGTCCAAGCAAGTTTTGACACCCACACTTTTTGAAATAATGCAAAATATGTCTACTGTATATGTCTGTGATGGGGAAGAGGTGTGACCTATAAGTAGTGCTGAGTAGGCGATCACGTGATCCATCACGACGATCATGTGTGACGGCGTGGTGCAGAAAGAAATCTCTTACCTCTGGGTAGCAATCCTTCGCCAGGACTTGTAGCATGGCTGTTTTACCGCATTGGACCTCTCCGACCAGCACTAGCTTACAGCGCGTTACAAATGGCTGCGGGAGGCGCCTCTCCTTCATATCGGCGAAGGATAAGGGAACAATTGCTCTGCGGTGCAAAGACAAAGCGACAAATTTCTAAATCCCTACCGGGACCGCTTCGATTTAGCTGCGACGTTCACCGAAAGAGGTTAAAGTGAGGAACCCGCCGCGCGACTTTTATATTGCGGCGGCGTCCAATGAGCTGCGAGGCGTGCGTGCGCGGCCACGAGGAAAACCATGCGCGATGCCGATCGACCCTCCCCTTACTTCATTTCCACTAGTTGTGCGCATGACTCCAAATTGTTGGTTCATTTGTTTATTTCAAGCCAAAATACACAGAATACACATTCTAAAATTATTTACAGGTCATACTCAAAACTGAGCAAAACTTGGATTTTTGCTCCTGAACGAACGTTTGCTTCATTGAGTTTTGGGTTATTTCTTAACTTTATGTTGTATATTTTTAATGTGAGCTTTCCAGCTCATATGACCCCTAACAAAGAAATTTTGTTCACCCTTTCGAATGTCTTCATTTTATATTTGCGCTCAAGTATCATTTCTACTTTTATAGCATTATTTTAGTTTTAATTAGGGTCAGGGCAAGCATAAGGGTCCGACCTGGTCTTCGGCGGCCAAATCTGGTTCTTGAAACATTGATGACAAAGTCACTTCTCTGGTGGGGAAGGAGCCCGAGCTTGTGGAAGAGGCTGAAAAATTCAGACTAGATATAGTCGGACTCACATCACCCCACAGTTTGGGCTCTGGAACCAAATTCCTTGAGAGGGGCTGGACCTTGTTCTCCACTGGAGTTCCTGCAGGGGAGAGGCGGCGAGCTAGGGTGGGCTTATTAATAACCCCCCGGCTTGGTGCGTCTGTGTTGGAGTCATCGCCGGTGAACGCCTTCGGGCCGGGGAAAGGGTCCTGAATGTGGTTTGTGCGTACGCCCCGAATGGCAGTTCAGAGTACCCAGCCTTCTTGGACTCTATCGGACGGGTGCTGGAGATCACCTCAGCTGGTGTCTCCATAGTTCTACAGCGAGACTTCCAGGCCCATGCGGGCAATGACAGTGTGACTTGGAGGGGCGTGGTTGGGAGGAACGGCCTCCCTTATCTGAATTCGTGTGGTGTGTTGTTGCTGCACTCCTGTGTGAACCACAGTTTGTCCATAACAAACACCATGTTCGAACATAAGGATGTCTATAAGTGCAACTTGGCACCAGGACACCCTAGGTGGAAGGTCTATAATTGACTTGGTGGTCGTATCATCAGACCTGCGTCTGGACACGCGCGGGAAGAGAGGGGCTGAGCTGTCACCTGATCACCACCTGGTGATGAGTTGGATTAGATGGCGGGGAAGAATGCCGGACAGACCTGGTAGACCCAAATGCGTAGTTACGGTGTGCTGGGAACGTCTGGCAGAGTCTCCTGTCTTCGGCAGAGCTTCGCCTGCATCTCGAGGGAGGACCAGGATATTGAGTCCGAATGGGCCGTATTCCGTGCCTCCGTTGCTGAGGCAGCCAGTCATAGTTGCAAACAAATAGAACAAATAAAACTAAATTACGATGACTCTCAGTTTGTGTTAAAAGCCAAGGAGTAAAGATACGTTTTTAAACGCGACTTAAAAACCAGCAAATTTGGTGCAAGTCTAACATGTAGCGGCATTTTGTTCCATAACGCAGGACCTTTGACCGTTAGCTGAACCTCGGTTACAGGAGTTGCAATGTGGTTTTTGTCCCGGTCGCGAAACATTGGACCAGCTCTACACCCTTGCAAGGGTACTGGAGGGTATGTGGGAGTTTGGGTTACATGTTACCGGTCTACATGTGCTTTTTAGACTTGGAAAAGGCATTCGACCATGTACCTCGTGGTGTCCTGTGGGGGGTGCTTCGGGAGTAGGGGATTGGTGGTCCGCTACTACGTGCCATTCGGTCCTTGTACAATCAAAGCAGGAGCCTGGTTCGCAATGCCAGTAGTAAGTCGAGCTTGTTTCCGGTGAACGTTGGCCTCCGCCAAGGCTGCCCTTTGTCACCGATTCTGTTCATAACCTTCAAGGACAAAATCTCTAGGCGCAGTCAAGGCGTTGATGGAGTCCGCTTGGTGAACTTAGGATCTAGTCTCTGCTATTTGCAGACGTTGTGGTCCTTATGGCCTCATCAGGCCAGGACCTTCAGCGTTTACTGGAGCGGTTTGCAGCTGAGTGTGAAGCTTCTGGGATGAGACTCAGCACCTCCAAATCCAAGACCATGGTTCTCAGTCAGAAACGGGTGGACTGTACCCTCCGGGTTGGGAGTGAGGTCTTGCCTCAGGTGGAGGAGTACAAGTATCTCGGGGTCTTTTTCACGAGTGAGGGACTGTTGGAGCGTGAGGTCAAACGATGGATCGGTGCAGCATCAGCAGTAATGCGGTCGCTGTACCGGACCGTCGTGGTGAAGAGAGAGCTGAGCCGGAAGGCAAAGCTCTCTGTATACCGAAGAATCTACGTTACCACCCTCACCTATGGTCATGAGTTATGGCAGTTGAGCAGAAGAAAATGGAATGGAATAAGTTCAGGGATAGTTTGTTTTCATCAAACCATCTTTTTAGAACAAATGGCAAATGGCCCGCTGGCCGCAAGATGTTTTGTAATGTAATGTTAATGCAGCCCTAACAATGAACTGAAAAAGAGGCAAGTATTTGTTTATTAGAAGAGTAAGATTGAAGTCGTCAATAGTTTATACCAGTGGTGGAATCGCAGGATGTCAATACTCAACATGATCGTCTCACTCAGGGTGTCATGAACAGACATTTGCAAGACAATCCCGCAAAGGACACTGGGAAGCAGGAAGTGCTCACAGCAATGCTACAATATGAATGGCACAGTGTTGTGTGCGGGGCTAACGAACCAACCATCGAACCATCTCTCTCCGAATAAATCAAAGTGATGTGTGCCCAGCGAAATAAAAGAAACGCAGGGAGGTTTGCCGTCTAAGTCAAGTCGGATCTGTGTGGGGGTGGGCTTTCTGTGGAGGGGTCGTCGGGCTGAGCACACTGCACGTTGTGGCCCCCATCCACACCCATGTTAAATGGGAAAAAAGGTGCTTGAATGGCTTGGCAGTAGATGGGGGTTGATGGAGTTTGTTTTATCATGCTATTGTTCCATCGGATTTACCAAACTTGTGGAGTTCCTCGAGCCACACTTTGCCAATTTTAAGTGTTTCTCAGACGTTTGCTGGCCTGAGTTGTACAATGTTGTTTATAGTCACTTTGAGAAGCTAAGTGCTGGTGTGTATTCATTAGCTTCACAACACACGTGCTGCTTCCACAAGAGCAGATATGTGATGTTACAGGTATCGGTTAATATTGGAATCGGAAATTGAGAGTGCGACAATACTGACATATCGGATATTGACTAAAAAGCCAATATCAAACATCCCTAATTATTTCCTTTTTTCAGTGAAGAACATGGAGTTGGTATTCCTATCTATATTCATCATTTCCTTCCTCAACTGACAAGAAATTTTGAATTCTTTCCTCAAGATTTTGTAAAATAATTACAAAGTAGTTATGAAACTTCTCAACTACCCCGTTCATACATCTATCCATCCCCCAGTTTTCTATGCTCTTTAATCCTCATTGGGGTCATTAGGGTATGCTGGTTCCTACCCCAGCTGACTTTGGACAGGAGGCAGGGTACATCCTGGATTTGTCACCAGTCAATCACAGGGCACATACAAACAATCATTCACACTCACATTCAAACCCATTGATCATTTAAAGTCAACAATTAACCTGCATGCATATATTTGCAATGTGGGAAGAAGCCAAAGTATCTGGAGAAAAACCACACACAACCAGGGAGAGCATCCAAACTCCACACAGAGATGTCCAACGGAGATTCAAACCCAGATCTTCCAAATCTCCTGACTGTGTGGCCGACACGCTAAACAGTAGGGCACCGTGCTGTGGCCAAAACAATATCACAAGCAATGATTCTAAGAAACCAGATTACCCTAAATGTTTTACTGTAATACGAAAAGAATTAGGCCACTGTGGTCTAATATCAAATAATAATGAATATATACAGTACATGCAGTTTTTACATAAAGTAAAAAAATTTAATTGAAGGGCCAAATATGATTTTTGTACACTTACAGTATAAAAATGCAAGATGGCACCCTTTGAGGTGATTAAAACTAAACTAAACAGAAAATGCTATAAGCTTCGATATCTGGTATCGGTCATGTGTCAATAGTGTGTTTGCTTCCAAGCAGCTACTATGATAGCAAATGTTTAAACGGTTTAATGACCCCAGAGTCTTGTTGAATCCCAGTTCAAAGGTCAGAGCATCAGACAGAATGGTTCAAATAAGGACTTCACAGTTCATTGAGTCCCAATTTGTGCTGCTCAATTTGTCAGATCTGTAAGTATGCTGCATCTGAAGGTTCACAATTATAATATGAGTGCGCTGACGCCTGCACATGCTTATAAAAGGGTGAGCATGTGGCGACTGAAGGCATATAATGCTGCCTTGCCAAACCTAAATATATGACAGATGGTCCCATCAATCTGAAGGATAACAGAGAATACTTAAGTGTCACCCATTTTGGGGGTAAGTGGAGCATGATGTGTTGTGCACAACATAAATTGCAACAATTGCTCAGCTGTCACTGAGGCTCTTGGCTTTTCGACACCATTCATGTGTAGCGAGGATCTTTGTAATAACATAACTTTATTATACACGACTGAAATGTTTACTTTATTACTGCGCTTACTTTTATTAGCATGCCCAGTGACATTTACACATCTATGTGTGAGTGTATGTTGAGAGGAGCAAGCCACGTATTTTCTTAACTCCCTGGCGTGATAAGAACAAGGAAAAATCAACAATTTGTACATGGGGATAAGGTAGGCCAGACACTTTCATATGTCAATAGCCTCTCTAGTTGTTAACCCATAATTGGATAAACAGACAAAGGTATCATCGGAAAGTCAATTTCAACAAACAATGAGTCAACACATTCTTGAGCCTTTCAGCCACTGACATTTATACAATTCCAGTGACTGTTTGAAGGATTATGCATTATGCAAATATGGTTATGATTAAAGATTATAGGAAGTGAAATCAAGAAGTATTTATAGTATTTACCAGTTCAATCCTTCCATAATATGTCAGCATTTCACACTTTTGGGGCTTTGGAAAGGGCTATGGTGTAAGTCCTACTGCGGAAAACAATAAACACAAATAATCTAGTAGCTGCTAGCTTGTTTTGGAACTTCTGTCAAGGCAGCCCCGGGCAAAGCATTGAACCTCTTCCCTCAACCTCAGCTCAGTGTCACGCTCATGTCATGACATCTTCAACCACAATAAAGAATGGCAAAGAGAAGGAAAAGTCATTTTTGCCAGTACTGAGTAGGACAAAGACCACCTCTGTAAAGCTCTCTTTTTCTTGGTTTCCTTATTTTTCCCATTTGGGACTGCATCCGGGGTTAAAAACACTGATCTATCCAAAACCAGTAAACTGTTTTTTTTTGTTTTTCTAGTTGTTTTCTTGTATATTTTTATGCTAATTAATCTAAAAAGATGATTAATTCACTACTTTTTTCAATACTTTCTTTCTTATTTAATTGCCAAGTGTATGTATTAATGCTTGTTTTTTTATTTAAAGTTGATATTACTGTTTCAGTCATAATTCACATGCTTAAAACTACTTCAAAATACTTAATCTATCATGACTCCTTCAACTGCTCCCTCATGCCTTCTCATACAATAGACTATTCCAAGTCACTGGGCATGTGCAGACTGATTCCGCAAGATGGGAGCAAAACAACTTGTTGGGGTGGTTTGGAGAAAACCAGTGGGAGTTACCTATATATATAGGTTACACCTATCGTTATGAGCTTTGGGTAGTGACCGAAAGCACAAGATTACAAGTACAAGCGGCTGAAATAAATTTCCTCTGCAGGGTGGCTGGGCTCTCCACTGGAGATAGGGTGAGAAGCACTGTCACTCGAAGAATAACCTTTGCTCCTCCACATTGAGAACACTCGGATGAGGTGGCATGGGCGTCTGGTTAGGACACCTCCTGGACTTGGACGCTTCCCTGGCAAGGTGNGATTCCGCAAGATGGGAGCAAAACAACTTGTTGGGGTGGTTTGGAGAAAACCAGTGGGAGTTACCTATATATATAGGTTACACCTATCGTTATGAGCTTTGGGTAGTGACCGAAAGCACAAGATTACAAATATACAAGCGGCTGAAATAAATTTCCTCTGCAGGGTGGCTGGGCTCTCCACTGGAGATAGGGTGAGAAGCACTGTCACTCGGAGAATAACCTTTGCTCCTCCACATTGAGAGGAGCCGGATGAGGTGGCATGGGCGTCTGGTTAGGACACCTCCTGGACTTGGACGCTTCCCTGGCAAGGTGTTCAGGGCACATCCGATTGGGAGGAGGTATCGGGGAAGACCCAGGACACATTGGAGAGACTATGTTTCTCAACTGGCCTTGGAATGCCTCTGAATCCGCTGGGAGGAGCTGGACGAAGTAGCCGGGGAGAGAGAAGTCTGGGCTTCCCTGCTTAGGCTGTTACTCCCGCGACCCGACCTCGGATAAGCGGAAGAGAATGTAACCTGCAACCTTAACTGACAGATAACTAACAGATTTCAAAAGCAGAACAAAAGTGGCGTAAACTACATACACTCCTTCATAAAAATGTAACTTAAAATAAATTGCAAAAACATTTGTCAGTGCGGGACAAGAATGGGGTTGTCCTGGCTGGGTTTGCCTGGGTCCCCCAATAGGCCCCATGGGACCTGCTTGTCTGTTTTGTAAACGTGAATGGAAGCTCTGGACATTAGTTGAATAAGTGTGGCTCTACTGCGCCGCATGGTGGCCGAGTGGGTAGCATGTTGGCCTCACAGTCAGGAGGTTCAGGGTGTGTGTGGAGTTTGCATGTTCTCCCCGTGCTTGGGTTTTCTCTGGATATTCCAATTTCCTCCCACATTCCAAAAACATGCATGTTAGGTTAATTGGCGACTCCAAGTTAGAGTGTGAATGTGAATGGTTGTATGTCGGCACTGCGATTGACTGGCAACCAGTCCAGGGTGTACCCCGCCTCTTGCCCAAAGTCAGTTGAGATAGGCTCCAGCATACCCGAGATGGGATGAGCGGTATAAAAAAAATGGCTGGCTGGATGGAGGAATAAATGCATGACTCTAGCGCCCTCTGTAGGTTCAAGAAATGCATTACTGTCAACACGTGGGTCTCTGAACACTCTACTGACACCGACAACCTGCGTGCCGACCAGCGTTACCAGGTTAGTTATTGGTAGTTCTGACAGACTCTCCGCTTCTGCATCCTCATACGATGACTTCTAATTCTTAACTATTCTTTCATCAAAGCCAGTATATTTTCTGTTTGCATCGATCGACCACACATCCCACGAAGCGTCCTCTTTCCCTCTAGCCGTGAGTGCACTTCCGCTCCCTTTTTATATAACAAATCTCGTCCTTCGTAAACTTTGTATTTAGCATTTAAACGCCGTGTGTGTGTTTGCCTTTGATAACATATACATATTGATAACCTATACTATTCCTCCCTGTAATTGGTTTCTACGCACCAATACTGTTTCATGTATATGATCCTGACTTCCGGTACGTCATTGAGCAAGGCTTTTTCTGATTGGCTCAGTACTTTGCCGAAGCGTTTTCCCGCGTTGTGTTCTTGGTAAAACAACACACCGAGTTGCTAGTCGGTGGATTTACCAAGATAACAATTTTGAGACATTTCAATCACCACGTAACGACAATCTGAATTTGCGGCGTTATGCCGTCATCATCAGATTATGACCAGGCCAGTCTGCCGGATTTACTACCGCTTTACTACCGACGGCTGTTCCCTTTCTCCCAGTACCACCGTTGGCTAAACTATGGAGGAGGTGAGCATTCAGCACTTTATTTGGGACTGCACGTACCTGCTGAAGTCATTGTTCTGTTTCGAATCCAATGTAATGCAACAGCATCTCAAAGAATTACAATATTGTTTAAATCTAATTCATTCAGTGGGTGAATTTTATAGAATGACGTCACACAGAGTGAACTATTTCTAGAATAGAATTCTTAGTAATTATGAGTGTAGTTTAGACAATACAAACCACAAATTCACTTTCAAAATTTCAACGTTTGTAAAAACTTTGAGATCTACTGGTTCACACACTAATCAACAAGCGAATTACAAAACTTCCTAAGCCTTTAATTAGTCTTTTTGTTGTCTTAATTGGACTCCTGAAATGAAATGCACTTTGCACTATATTCAAATGTATTGATGTATGCCTGTACACATGTATCAAAACATGTCATTTTTCAATTGTCCACAAAAGTGCAGAAGAATTACTTCCAGAACAGAGAGTTCTCTTTCACCCTCAAAGATGACATCTACGTCCGCTACCAGTCTTTTACCACACAGAACGAGCTGGAGAAGGAAATGCAGAAAATGAATCCATACAAAATCGACATTGGAGCAGTTTACAGTCACAGAGTATGCTGGCACAATGCAGTCAAAATCCCATAGTCCACACTGTAATTCATTCTGTTAAATCATTTGACTGTTTTGTTAATTTTTATTTCCAGCCCAGTCAGCACAACACAGTGATGTCTGGAACCTTCCAAGCTCTGGAGAAGGAGCTGGTGTTTGATATTGACATGACAGACTATGATGATGTCAGAAGCTGTTGCAGGTAATTAGATCAGGTGATTAATTGTGGAGTGTGTTTCCTGATTTTGAGACTGCTCAAACTTTGATTCCAGTGCTGCAGACATTTGTCACAAGTGCTGGACTCTGATGACCATCGCCATACGAATCCTGGACAGAGCTCTTCGAGGTTTATAAGCCTCACGATTCCTTTGCAAAATACTGACTATAATTTGACAACTTATGTTCCTTTTGTCTCTTTTAGATGACTTTGGTTTCCAGCACCTCCTGTGGGTGTATTCTGGCAGAAGGGGGGTTCATTGTTGGGTGTGTGATGAATCTGCCAGGAAGCTTTCAGTGTCCGGTCGATCAGCCGTGGCAGAATACCTCAGTTTGATTAAGGTAAAAACATTCTTGATCTAACTAGATCAATACAGGAAGTCCTTGTAGATTTGCTTGTGTTGTGAGACTGTTTTGTCATTCACAGGGTGGGGAGGAGACTGTAAAAAAAGTGGTACTGACAGATCCAATTCATCCCTTTATCAGGTACGACATTTAACTTTTGATATTTGCCTTGACCTCAACGTTAATTCTGGTGTGAACTACTTTGTACTTTTAACAGAGAGTCTCTGATTGTGGTGGAGGATTACTTTTCCATGTACGCGCTGCAGGAACAGGACATACTGGGACGCAAGGAGTCTGTTGAGAAAGTGCTGGGCCTTGTGCCTGAAGATATCCTTTTCACTTTGTGTGTGCGCGTGCGTGTCACCGTACTCTTTTCCTATCAAGTTAAAAAAGCAGCATGACTGACCCTTAATTCTGTTATACATGTTCGAAAAGAGTTACAGCAGGACTTCAAAAATGAGAGGAAACCACAAAATCGGTGGCAACTCATCGTGGATCAAGCTATTAGGAAACGAGTTGGTGATGCTCTTTGTCAGTATTTTTTTTTCCCAAAACAAGTTAATGTATTATCTCTCTACATATAGGCGTCTGCCAAGAAAGGTCAGCACTTTGAGAAAGAAATTATGTTGCAGTATTGTTACCCACGACTCGATGTGAATGTCAGTAAAGGGGTGAACCATTTGCTAAAGAGCCCCTTCAGTGTTCATCCTAAGACAGGTAGGTAGATGTGAGTGAGCAGGCTTCATCATAGCACCACGATGCTGACTCTTTCCATCTCTCAATTCTGGTCAGGGCGCATCTCTGTTCCCATAGATATCCAAGACCTGAATAAGTTTGATCCTTTCACTGTGCCCACTATCAGGTAATTATCTTGTCTTGTGCTGTGTTGTGTTTGTGTGTGTGTGTGTGTATAGTCTTTTGATATTTTAGTTGATTATTTCTAGACTTGGTTTCTCAATGTGTTGGTGCAAACACACAGCAACATGCTGAAGGATCAGTAACAAATTGCAAAAAAAACTATGTTACTGCCACAAACAGACTAACTAAATAACTATGAGAGACATGTTGCAAGTTGGCCAGGCTGTCAGGGAAGCCAGACCTGAGGGATAATCGACTTTACAAACATGAGTGCCATCAAAAGGTGAAATTTTCTTTATTTTTCTTAAACCAAAATTGTTTGTTTTACATCACTGTACAGGATTACGTCTTACGTGTTTAAAAACGAACACCCCCAGGTCTGGCTCCCCTGGTTACCTGGCTAACTACTGTTTTGTTACATGCAGCTTGTTTTCATGCTGTTACTTTCGGGGTTTGTGTGTGTGTTGGTAATTTTCATTCCAAAAACATGCATGTTAAGTTAATTGGCAACTCTAAATTGTCCATACAGTAGGTATGAACGTGAGTGTGAATACTTGTCTATAAGTGCCCTGCCATTGACTGGCGACTAGTCCGGGGACACTGCCTCTCGGCCGAAGTTAGCTGGGATAGGCTCCCTGCAACCTTAATGAGGATAAGCTGTATAGAAAATTGATGGATGGATGTTTGTCTTTTGCAGTCTGATCTGCGAAGAATTGGATCGAGCCAGGGAAGGCGAGGCGACAGCAGAAGAGGAGAAGGCAGAGGACAAGGAAAATGACAAAGAAGCTGCAGAGAAACGAAAAATCAGAGGTGAATTAATTATGCACAACCAAGCACTGCTGTTTTATTTGTTTATATTTTTATGTCACAATTTTTCTGTACACTGAAAAAGTGTGGAATTCATCCATGCATAGCTTATCTGTTTTTGAACACAGTTGGCAGTCAGTCATTTTGTGAATCAATATTATTGAAATTGTCAAATATATTTTTTTGTTTGAGTCTATTCACTCTTTGCACAGATTACAAAAGAACCAGCCTTGCCAAATACATTAAGTATTTTGATCAGTTTCTGGATGCAGTCTCTCAGTCGTGGAAAGGAGAACTTCTCAAAAAGAGTGGTATGTTTTGTTTGGAATAACGAGGAATGATTGACTTTTAAAAAAAAATTTTATACATGGAATTAATTTGCTTTTTTTTCCACTTTTTAGATCTTCAACAGGAATTTTGATTTCCGGAAGCAGATATTACAAACCATGTTCTTTGTGGGCTTTTAGTTGTAAAATGTTGCCATTTTGCAGATAAAAACATATTCAAATTTTATATATTTGACACAAACGCTGTAATGTAAAACCTGCATTTCTCACTGAAAACATTCATGATATAATGTCCATAATATGTCAAAGATGATTTGTACATTTGTATTTCACATTCATTTGTAAAATTACACGCTACACATTTGAAATGCCATGTCTCTGTTTTGTGTAATAATTATAATAATAATTGATTATCAATTATAATACTTTTTGTTAAATCAAATTGGTTTTTTTAAGGGCCACTCCCAGTGACGATGTATTTTAATTTACTTGATTATGTTTGTCATGTGGGCAAACTTTTGTCACACATAAAGTATTTTTATTTCTTTTACATAGATATTTATTCATCTCCCGAGAGAAATTCACATCAAGACAAGAAATCTAGATTTTTTTGTCTTTAAACATTTTTTAGTGGAAAAAGACAGATGATTACTTTTGTAATTAACTACATCTCGCTGCATTAAACGTTTGTGGAAATAAACCGCTTCAATGCCGTAACCCGGAAGCGGAAACTAATACTCAAAACCGGATATCCGCTTGGAACTGAAGTCACAAGCTCTCTCTCACAGCCATCTTGGAAATAAGCATCTTGAGCTGGTGAGTATCTCTGTTAATCTAATATCATCCAGTTGATTTCGAAACAGTATGGTCTATACCAACAATTGTATGTGTTAAATTAAAGTAGTGCATTTATTCGGTAAAGCTATTTCACTTCTGTCGTCTTTTTGGTCAACATTATATGCGACTTTGTACTGGCGATAGCCAGCTCAAAATGGGGGCGCCTGATGTGTGTAGTATACATGCAGTCTCTCGGGGCCCCATTATTCGTAATTAAAGGCTCATGCTGTTTGACAACATTCATGTTCTTTTGAACAGTTTGTGTGGAAGTTGAAGACGTACGTACCGTAGTCGTTAACAATCGAAGTTATAAAGAAGCAACCTGTCGTCGCGAATTAGAGCTCAGCTAACTAAAGCATTGGTTGCCTTACCCGCTCGACAAGAGGCCTTAACGCTTGTATGTTTGTCGACAAATTTAATCACGATTTATACATTACTGCTTGTTGTTTTTGAGGTAACTTTTCGCCTTTTGATAGCAACCATGCCTGGCGAAGCAACAGAAACTGTGCCTGTTACAGAGCAGGAGATGCAGCAGCCACAAGTGGAAACTGGTTCGTACACAATTTCGTTTTATGCATGCTGTATCAAACAGTGACACTTGTGGGATCCTGGTACTCTGTGGTGCTGACGTATTTGCACACTTGAAGGGTTGAATTGGTGATAGTGGGAGTGCGTGTAACAGGTGATAACTTTGATAGTCAGCAACCAGTTGTTGCACATTTGTTGCTTGAGCTCATTGACCTTGCTTTCAGAGTAATCCAGGATCCCCTTGTGTGGAAGTTTGCTCTGACTACATCCGTTTTAGAAAGCTTGTTGTGTGTGCGCACTATTGGCCTTAAAACCCACTTTACAACTATTTACCAATGCTGCAAATCAATTTGTAGCATGTACTTTTTTGTGAAGTTATTGCCTCTTGTTATTTTCACATTTTAAGTGGGACCACCAACTGCAACATGTGTTAAACAAGGAATGTGCATGATGTGTACTTTTATTTATGAATACTTAGTTATGGAGTGTTTACATGGCATACACACTAGAAATACTTAATAATGACCGTGATAGACTTTTTAGGCTTTTTAACATCCATAAACATCATCTTACATAACACTACATTCTTTAGATTATGTTATAAACAATAGCTGTATTTTTTTGACTGGTAGATTGTCAACTTCTGACACAAAATTAGGAATCTTCCAAATAACTGCACACTAAGAAATAGTTACTTTCATCTGAAATATTTGACAAAATAAATTGTTTGGCTCTTCTGGTCCTGATTGGAGGTGTAACCTGTGTGTTGTAATGATAATGCTATCCAGGACAATGGAAAGCGAAGTGAGTCAGTTCAACGTTTTATTGCTAAATCTGGAGAGTTTCGTAAACTTATTTTTTTTTAAACGACTAGAGAAAAATGTAAAGACTTTTCTTGATGTAGATTTTTCCAGTATTCGCAATTCCCACCAAAATTTTTATGTATTTACGGTCCCTAGAAAAACAGCCAGCAATTAGACCGGCACTTCCCGTTCAAGCGCGCTACACCATGAGGGAGCCGTCCGGGCACGGTGATGGATACCTACCGCTGTAGCTACGGGGCCCAATATCCAATGTCCAACTTTACCACGCTAGCGATCTGGCAGTGTTACATTAGCGGGTCATGGGTATACACGGAGTGCAGAATTATTAGGCAAATGAGTATTTTGACCACATCACCCTCTTTATGCATGTTGTCTTACTCCAAGCTGTATAGGCTCGAAAGCCTACTACCATCCATCCATCTTCCTCCGCTTATCCAGGTCCGGGTCGCGGGGTCAGCAGCTTCAGTAGGGAAGTCCAGACTTCCCGGTCCCCAGCGACCTCTTCCAGCTCCATTGGGAGGACACCAAGGCGTTGCCAGGCCAGCTGTGAGACATAGTCCCTCCAGCATGTCCTAGGTCTTCCCGGGGGCCTTGTCCCAACTGGGCATGCCCGAAACACCTCACCAGTGAGGCGCCTGGGAGGCATCCAGACTAGATGCCCGAGCCACCTCAACCGGCTCCTCTCGATGTGAAGGAGCAGCGGCTCTACTCTGAGCTCCTCCCGGATGGCAGAGCTCCTCACCCTATTTCTTAGGGTGAGTCCAGCCACCCTACGGGGGAAACTCATTTCCGCCGCTTGTATCCGCGATCTCATTGTTTCGGTCATGACCCATAACTCATGACCATAGGGGAATGTGGGAACGTAGATCCATCGGTAAACAGAGAGCTGTTCCTGACTTCCATGCAATGTTGTAGAGGCGTGTCAACCAACACAGTCCTCCAACATCCAGAGCCTTGAGGAATTCCGAGTGGAACTCGTCTACCCCCGGAGCCTTGCCACTTTACACTTGGCATGTCAGTGGGATTGAGAAGGGCCTCGAAGTATTCCTTCCAACGACCAACTATATCCACAGTCGAGGTCAGCAAGCCCCCGTCCGCACTGTAAACAGTGTGAACTGGGGGCTGCTTCCCCTTTCTGAGGTGTCGGACGGTTTGCCAGAACCTCTTCGAGGCAGACCAAATGCCGTGCTCCATAGCCTCACCGAACTCCTCCCACACCCGAGTTTTTGCCTCGACTACCGCTGAAGCCGCGTGCCGCTTGGCCTGCCGGTACCTGTCAGCCGCTTCTGGAGTCCCGCAAGCCATCCATGCTTGATAGGACTCCTTCAGCTTGACAGCGGCCCTAACCCCCGGTGTCCACCTTCGGGGTTTGCGGCTTGCCACCAAAGCTGGCACCGACCACCTTGCGGCCCCAACTACAACTGGCTGCCTCAGCAATGGAGGCACGGAATACGGCCCATTCGGACTCAATATCCCGGTCCTCCTTCGAGATGCAGGCAAGGCTCTGCCGGAGATGAGAGTTGAAGACTCGACGAACGGGAGACTCTGCCAGACGTTCCCAGCACACCCTCACTACGCGTTTGGGTCTGCCAAGTCTGTCCAGCATCCTTCCACGCCATCTAATCCAACTCATAACCAGGTGGTGGTCAGTTGACAGCTCAGCCCCTCTCTTCACTCGCGTGTCCAGAACATTCGGACGCAGGTCTGATGATACGACCACAAAGTCGATCATAGACCTGCGACCTAGGGTGTCCTGGTGCCAAGTGCACTTATGGATATCCTTATGTTCGAACACGGTGTTTGTTATGGACAAACTGTAATTCGCACAGAAGTCCAGCAACAACACACGCATGGGTTCAGGTCAGGGGGGCCGTTCCTCCCAACCACGCCCCTGCAAGTCACACTGTCATTGCCCACATGGGCGTTGAAGTCTCCCAGCAGAACTATGGAGTCACCAGCTGGGGTGCTCTCCAGAACCCCTCTGATAGACTCCAAGAAGGCTGGGTACTCTGAACTGCCGTTCAGCGCATACGCACAAACGACACTCAGGACCGTTTCCCCAGCCTTAAGGCGTAGGGAGATAACCCTCTCGTTTACTGGGGATGACTCAAGTGCGGCTTGCACAAGCACAAGGTGGTGATTCACGGAAGGGAGCCTACTACCAATTAAGCATATTAGGTGATGTGCAGCTCTGTAATGAGAAGGGGTGTGGTCTCATGACATCAATACCCTATATCAGGTGCGCATATTTATTAGGCAACTTCCTTTCCTTTGGCAAAATGGGTCAAAAGAAGGACTTGACAGGCTCCGAAAGTCAAAAATAGTGATATCTTGCAGAGAGATGCAGCACTCTTGCTTAAAAGTAATTAAAATTACTTCTGAATTGTGATCATCGAACAAACGTTTCATTCAAAATAGTCAACAGGGTTGCAAAAAGCGTGTGGTAAAACTAAGGCGCAAAATAACTGCCCATGAACTGAGAAAGTCAAGCGTGCCAATGCCACTTGCCACCGGTTTTGCCATATTTTGGCGCTGCAACATTACTGGAGTGCCCAAAAGCACAAGGTGTGCAATACTCAGAGACTTCTCAGAGATGACATTCCACAATTTATTAACATTTATTGGTTTTGCTTCAGAAACAGCATTTTTTATGTCACCCCACAAGTTCTCAATTGGATTAAGGTCAGGGGAGTGGGCTGGCCACTCCGTAACATACATTTAGTTGGTTTGGAAGATTTTGCACGTTTACTAGTGTGTTTGGGGTAATTGTCTTAAGTGAAACACCCATTTCAAGGGCATGTCCTCTTCAGCAAAACGCAACATGACCTCATCAAGTATTTTAACACATGCAAACTAATTTACAATCCCTGCTATGCGATGAATAGCCCAACACAATAGTAGGAGAAACATTTCCATAGTGATGCTTCACTGTCTTGGTGGCTGGTTTCATCCTTAAATAGGGGCCACTTGATTCGCACTTTTTTCTTTCACAAAACTGATCACTGAGTGCCACACTTTTTTTTTAACACACCCCTTTTAACTAAATGCTCAATTGCACAGCCTTATGAGTGTGCATATCATGAATGCTGGATAACTTTGTTGCCATGTAGCAATACTAATATACTAACAGTACTTAATATTAGAACGCTATTTAGAACACTGCTGTATATTTCTGCTGTCATGATTTCCAAAGTATAAATTCAGTTTAATTATAAAATGCCAAATCACAACAGCAGTCATTTCAAGGCACTTTACAAATGAAGGTCACAGACCTCCCATTCTACTTTAATTCTTGGAGTAACAAATAACTGTGAATTCTGTGAGTGCTGTGCTCTACCAGGTAGGTAGCTCATAGCCAATTGGAAACTACACTTGCATTTCCTTTTTATAACTTTGATTCTCATGTAGTGGGTATATACAGACTGACACTGAATAATGTATTGATTTTCAATTCATAATGAACTGCATGTTGTGTGAAATGATTGTAGAATGAACTAAAATTGTTAGTAAAAGCTTATGCACCTCCTGACTAAATTGTGGATTTTAAACAAATTTTAAATATTTTGCATCAAGCGCTGGGTTTTTTTCCCCCCAACACTAAAAGCATATTTGCATCTTGGTTTGATAAGGTAACCAGCATGGGCAACATTTTCTGTTTTTAAAGAAATTATATAATCCTGTTCTTGTTCAGCTACACCTGCTGTCCCAGCTCCCTCTCAGCAACCTCAGGCAGCAACTGTTCGAACAAAGTCCAAAGGCAAAGATGCCAAAACTGCTCAGGGTTCTTCAGCCCCAAAGGCTGTCCCGGGTAGAAGAAAACGTTCTATGTCTGCTTCTTCCTCTTCACCCACCTCACCCAAATCTACTCCCTCCTCAACCCCATTGTCACAGCTGCCATCTCCTTTAGCTTCTTCACCTTCAACTATTGGCGCTCGTTCTGCCCCAAAGATTGTGAAGGCTGGCAAACAAGAAAAACACAAAAAAGGAGAGTCCTTTGTTCCTCAGAATATCAAGGTCAATGAAACAAGCAAATCAGTTTCTAGCAAGAAAATTGTGGATGCCAAACCTGCCCAAGTTGAGCCAAAAAAAATACCATCTGTTGCAAAACCTGCTGCAGGTTCCAAATTTTCTGAAGTAGCTTTGCTGACGCCTGCTTCTGTTCCTGCTGATGATGATCTCCCACCACTTATCCCATCTGAAAAGCAAAGTCCAATGCCATATAAGTGCAATACAATTGCTCCTGTAAATGTATCTAAAAACGAACACAAATCTGAGCAAGTGCCTCTGCAGGAAATAAAGACTGATTCAAAGAATATGCTTGTTGAGATTTCTAAGCAGAAATCTCTTATTCAAGAAAATAAAGCCCCGACTGTAACTCCAGAGACCATAAAAGCATTGCAAACTAAAGCGCCCGAAATAGTATCAAAGGACAGCCTTGGCACAGCTGCAAACCTGGGAAAAACTAAGGGTAAGGTAGTGGTACCAGCAAACAGTTCTCCTGAAGCCGTTAAGCTAGTCCCTAAGACCAAACCTGCTTCTATGAATGATGCAAGGCCAGCATCACAGGACAAACCTAATCCCATTAAAGTTGCCAAGTTAAGCACAGAGGGCAAGCCTGCGCCCG